>JANVCC010000152.1:540274-624317 GCA_025345505.1 Todiramphus chloris collaris | reverse complement strand
CCTTGCTAAGGGATTCCAGTAGCTATTAACAAACCTTACAGGACAAGTACTTTCCAAGGATTTTGATTTTTGCCTTAGTGAGGATTAGGAGTTAGTCTTGCAGATATAGGCCTTTGGCTGGACATTGAAGACCTTGATCATCTCACAGGAGAATCCCAGGTCCTGCATGGATAAGACTCATATCCTCTGACATTGCAGGGGACATGCAGGAATACTGCATGAACGGGAATACTGGCCCTCTTGTGAACCCTAGAGAAAAGGCCATTTTAAGGTTTATCTGCTGTATAGCCCTCTATATTCTGCCTCCAATAGATTTCTTTGCAGGTCCCTACCTCTTTTTTAAATAAGTGATAAAACATGTAAGCTTTCCACTGAATCACAGTGAGCTACACAGGCAATGGGATCCAAGTCCTGTAGGACCATATGCACATCTCTTAATATAGCATAAAACACAGTGAAATCTTATGGCACTTATGACCACAGATTGCTCTATTTTTATGCATTTTTTTCATTTTATTTTAATAGTAGTAGCAGAAAAATATAAGATTGCTAGTTAATGGACCACTAAAATATTTTTGCAGAGCAAAATATATTTTTTTTGCTTTCAAGTTCAAATATGTTTAGATCATTTCATTATATAAACCAATGAATCAGATCGCTTGAGGTCACTGCCTGTTGTTTTATTCAGACAAATGTGTTTAATGTTTAAATCACAGTAACACTAGAGGAAGTTGGATGCACTTTGCTGTTTCACTGTCAAAATCTGGAATGAAACACACAAAAGAGAGCAGGGAAGATTTACTTCCCAAATCCACTCTAAGAACTTTATATTTTGTTATTATGAGTGTTATAACTGCCTTGGAAGTTTCGAAGAAGAAAAAAACCCATGCGTCAAGGTCATCTTTCCATTTTGCTGTCTTGTAATGTGTTGGAGTTGGTCATTCTGGATGGCATTTATGTACGGATTCAGACCTGTTAAGGGTTCTTGCTGATTGTGTGAGTCTAATAGAAAAGGAATTTTAAATGGAAATACAAGGCAATACATTCAATTGGTTTCACTCTCTTCTGATAGCATGAGAGTGAGGCATCCATTCACCTTTCTCTTTCATGCAATTGGAGCTTAAGTGTATGGATTGTAGGTCTGGTTGATTGTGAATCAGTTCCACTCTGCACTGAATTTAATCAGAATTAAAGCTCTTAGACACTGATCTGACAGAAATATGTAGAGATTCAGTGGGACTGTGAATTTGCTGGTGCCTGTCTGCTGAGTACTTGTACAAAATAAGAATACAAAGCACACTTTCCTCCTTTGTACCCAATAGTCAAATGTATCCCCAAATATTGCATTCTTTCAAGTGTCAGTGTCATTCCTTTCTCATTTTTCTTTAAATGCATATCACCTTCAAAAGGATATAGACTTATGGACAAAAGATCACTTACAAAGTGGGTGCTACATGGAAGCTCCTAAAGCTGCCTTTGTCCTGTTCAGAGATGCAATGGATTTGTGTGAAACTCAGTCTCTACTCTAAGCAATGGAGTGTACAAAAATGGATTCTTCAAAAGTATTTCCACGACAGTAGAGACAACTATTCTTCATCTCCAAGCTCCACTTTTCTAACTGAAATGGAAAAAAATAGTCAGTAGGTCATCTGCGTAACAGGTTATCACTTAGTGTAGCTCCACTGACTACTACAGCATTTCAGTAACTTTAACTGATCACCCACACTTTCTAGAAGTCACCTCATGTGTGGAATTAAAAAAAAAATGTGTCTCATGGAGTTCATCATACCAGCTATTCTGGAGTGACTTCATCTTTTCCTAGACACACCAAAACACATTTCCTGAGAGGGTTTTAAACTATATTTGAAGGGAGAAGGGGATAAAACCAGGATCACTAGAGATGAGCCTCAGGGCAGCATGCCATTGGTGGGGGTAAAACTGATAGCCCAGCTGAAATGCATCTACACCAATGCACACAGCATGGGCAACAAACAGGAGAAGCTGCAAGCCATTGTGAAGCAGGACAGCTGTGACATAGTCACCATCACAGAAACATGGTGCGATGACTCTCATGACTGGAGTGCTGCAATGGGTGGCTATAAGCTCTTCAGAAGAGGTAGGCAGAGAAGGAGAGGTGGTGGGGTGGCTCTGTATGTCAGGGAGTGTTTTGGTTGTGTAGACCCCAACCACTGTGATGGTAAGGTCAAGTGTTTATGGGTAAGGATGAGGTGCAATGCCAACAAGGCACACATCCTGTTGGGAGTCTGTTTTGACCACCGAAGCAGGATCAAGAGGCAGAAGAAGCATTGTACAAGTGGCTGGCAGAAGTCTCAAAATCTCCGGCCTTTGTTCTCCTGGGGGACTTCAGCTTACTGGACATCAGAGAGGAAACAGCCTAGGAGGTTCCTGGAGTGTGCAGAAGAGAACTTCCTGACACAGATTGTGAGCCTACCAGGGTAGATGTCTTGCTAGATCTGCTGTTTACAAACAGAGAAGGACTGGTGGGTGATGCAGTGGTCAGAGGCCATTTTGGGCTTAAGGGACCATGAAATGGTCTCAATTCTCAATTCTTGGTAAAGTAGGGAGAGAGGTCAGCAGAACCACTACCTTGGACTTCTTGAGAACAGACTTTGGTCTGTTCAGGATACTGGTTGAGAGAGTCCCCTGACAGACAATCCTGAAGGGCAAAGGTGTCCAGGAAAGCTGGACATTCTTCAAGAAGGAAGTCTTAAAGGCCCAGGAGCAGGCTGACACCATGTGTTGTAAGATGCACTGGCAAAGAAAACGACTGGCCTGGATGAACAGGGAACTTTTACTGTGACTCAGGAAAAATAAAAGAGAGTTTACCACCTTGGGAAAGAAGGGGCAGGCTACTCAAGAAGAGTATAGGGATCTAGTGAGTTCATGCAGGGAGAACATCAGAAAGGCAAAAGTCCAGCTAGGACTCAATCTGGCCACTGTTGCAAGAGATAATAGAAAAGGTTTTTACAAATACATTAACAACAAAGAGAGCCAAGGAGAATCTCCACCTGTCACTGGATGCAGGGGGGAACATTGCCACCAAAGATGAGGAGAAGGCTGAGGTACTTAATGCTGCCTTTACCTTAGTCTTTAACAGTCAGACAAGTTATTCTCAGGGTATTTAGCCTCCTTCATCTGGAAAACAGGGACAGAGAGCAGGATAAACCCCCCATAATCCGCAAGAGAGCAGTTGAGAGTGACAGCACTGGAACAGGCTGCTCAGACAGGTTGTGGAGTCTCCTTCTCTAGAGACTTTCAAGACCCACCTGGATATATTCCCGTGTGGCCTGCCCTAGGTGTTCCTCCATAGGCAGGGGGGTTGGATTCTATGATCTCCAGAGGTCCCTTCCAACCCCCTACCTTTCTATTATTCTGTGACTCTATAATTAACTGCTATACAAACTGGATGCTCACAAGTCTATGGGTCTGTATGGGAGCCACCTGAGAGTGTTGAGGGAGCTGGCAGAAGAGCTTGCCAAGCCACTCTCCATCATTTTTCATCAGTCCTAGTTAACAAAGGAGTTCCCAGATGACTGCAGGCTTGCCAATGTTGTGCCCATCCATGGAAAGGCCAGAAGGAGGATTTGGTGAACTATAGGCCTGTAAGTCTGATTGTGCTACTGTGGGAGATTATGGAACGGTTATCTTGAGTGCACTTACGCAGCACATGGAAGACAAGCAGGGCATCAGGACCAGCCAGCATGGGTTTGTGAAGGTCAGGGCCTGCTTGACCAAGATGATCTCTTTCTATGACCAGGTGGCCTGCCTAGTGTCTGAGAGAGGGACTGTGGATGTTGTCTACTTGGACCTCAGGAAGGCCTTTGACACCATGTGCCACAGCATTCTGCTAGAGAAGCTGGCAGCTCATGGTTTACACAGGTGTACTCTTCACTGGGTTAAAAATTGGCTGAATGACCAAGCCCAGAGAGTTGTGTTGCATGGAGTTATATCCATTTGGTGACTGGTCACAAGTGATGTTTCCCAGGGCTCAGTTTTGGGGCCAGTGTTGTTTAATGTCTTGTTAATATTAATGATCTGGATGAGGGCATAGTGTACACTCTCAGTAAGTTTGCAGATGACACCAAATTGAGCAGGAGTGTTGATCTGCAGAGGGATCTGGACAGGTTGGATTGATAGGCCAAGGTCGACTCTGTGATGTTCAAGAAGGCCAAGTGCTGAGTCCTGCACTTGGGTCACAACAACACCAGGTAATGCTACAGGCTTGGGGAGGAGTGGCTGGAAAGCTGCCTGTCAGAAAAGGATCTGGGGGTGCTGGTGGACATCTGGTTGAACATGAGCCAGCAGTGTGCCCAGGTGGCGAGGAAAGCCAATGGCATCCTGGCCTGTATCAGAAATAGTGTGTCCAGCAGGAGAAGGGATCATTCCCCTGTTCTTGGCCTTGGTGAGGCCGCACCTTGACTACTTTGTTTAGGTCTGGGTGATGCAGCATAAGAAAGATATTGAGGTGCTGGAGCAGGTCCAGAGAAGGGTAATGAAGCTGATGAGGGGTTTTGCAAACATGCTTTGTGAGGAGTGTCTGAGAGAACTGGGCTTATTTAGTCTGGAGAAAATAAGACTTAAGGGAGACCTTATTACTCTCTACAGCTACCTGAAGGGAGGTTGTAGTGAGGTGGGTGTTGGTCTCTTTTCTCAAGTAACTAGTAATTGGACAAGTGGAAATAGGCATAAATTGCACCTGGGAGATTTAGATTGGATATCAGGAAAAACTTCTTAATCATAAGCATTGTAAAGCATTGGAACAGACTGCCCAGACATCCCTGGAGGTGTTCAAAAACATTTAGATGGGGCACTTTGGGACATTGTTAAGTGGTCATGGTAGTGTTGGTTTGATGGTTGGACTTGATCTTAGAGGTCTTTTCCAACCTTAATTATTCTATGATTTTATGACTTCTGTATTCTCTTTTAAGTATGCTATATGAAATGCAAAAACATTTAATAAAATATCCTCCTTACACCTGAGAGTTGAAGTAATGTGCATGTGATTTAATTGTAGTCTGTTTGGCAAACTAATTTGATAGCTCAGTTCTGTATGATGTTTGGTGAATTCAGCTCCAATAGGTTTTAGATTAATGCCATTACAGTATTTTATGCCACTGGATATTCTGGAATTGATTTATACTCTTAGAAACAAACTATATATGGACATTCTCATTCGGTTGGGGTTTTTTGGTTGTTTTTGTTTTGGTTTTTTTTATTTTATTGTGCTCATGCTTTTTTTTGTATCCTTGGATAAACATTCGTCTACATTGATTCCATCTGAACAGGGATCAATGAGAAGTATAGGAAGCTTCTTATGGCCTTTTATCTATTAGATAAAAAATGTTAAATTAAACACTAATAATTCAAGTCATTGTACTTAAATGAGTAACTATATTTAGGAGTATAAGAAACACATAAGCAAAGTTGAGTTTCCAAAGGTTCTCATAGACTTAGCACATGGACCTGTTGGAGCCTGTCCAGAGGAGGGTCACAGAAATGATTAGAGGGCTGGAGCACCTCTACTGTGAAGACAGGCTGAGACAGTTGGGGTTGTTCATCCTGGAGGAGGCTCCAGGGGGACCCTATAGCAACCTTCCAGCACTTGAAAGGGGCCTATAAGAAAGCAGGGAAGGGTCTATTCAAAAGGGTTTGTAGTGACAGGACAAGAGGTAATGGTTTCAAGCTAGAAAACGGTAGATTTAGGTTAGACATTAGGAAAGATTTCTTTAATATAAGGGCGATAGATCACTAGAATAGGTTGCCCAGAGAGTTGGTGGAGACCCCATCCCTGGAGACATTCAAGGCCAGACTTGATGAGGCTCTGAGCAGCCTGACCTAGTTACAGATGTCCCTGCTTATTGAAGGGGGGTTGGATGAGATGACCTTTAGAGGTCCCTTCCAGCCCAACACATTCTATGATTGTATGATTCCATGATTCTATGTTAAATCCCTGGGATTTGCTCGGAATACGTTACAGGAAAATGCTGATGGTGTCATTTTGCCATCTACGTTTCCCCTTTATATGCAGATGATCTAACTGAATGGTGGCATTTGATTTGAAGCTGGGGGCCGGCATCCTGCCGGTGGTCGGGCGGCTGCTGAGGCAGCCCAGAAGGAGCTGGCACCACCGGCGGCCCCCCCACTCGCACCAAACGCCGCCCTATAGGGAGCATGCATGGCTGTTGGCGGGGGCCGCGCGCTGAGTCTCTGCGGCCGTTGTTCGCGCGGCGTCGCCAGGGCACCAAAACTGCCCTGTGGGCCCCCAGGGAGGGGAAGGGCTCTGCCAAAGAGGAGGGTACTCGCCTCAGCACTCGCACTTCTGTCCCTGGAGAGGTGGTGGAGAAAATCTTTCTGGAACTGATCTCAAAACCTGTGGAAGAAAATAAAGTTACTGGGAGAGGTCAACATGGATTCACCATGGAGAAATCATGAGTGACCAATCTGATAGCCTTCTATGGTGTTATAACCAGCTGGTTAGATGAGGGGAGAGCAGATGATGTCATCTACCTTAATTTCAGCAAGGCACTGTCTCCCACAACATCCTCATTAGGAAACTCATGAAGGGTGAGTTAGATGAGTGGACAGTGAGGTGAATTGAGAGACTTTTGAGTGACAGAGCTCAGAGGGTCATGATCAATGGCGCAGGGTGGATTTGGAGGACAGTAGCCAGCAGTGTTCAGTGGGTCAGTACTGGGTCTGGTCTTATTTAACATATTCATCAATGACTTAGTTGAGGTGACAGAGTATATCCTCGGGGGGTTTCCTGATGATACAAACTGGGGAGGAGTGTCTGCTGCACAGAAGGGTTGAGCTACCATCCAGTGTGACCCCAACAGCCTGGGTGTTGGGCAGAGCAGAACTTAATGAGGTTCAACAAGGCCAAATGTAGGGTCTTGCACATAGGGAGGAACAACCCCATGCATCAGTATAGGTTAGGGGTAGACCTGCTGGAAAGCAGCCATAAGGAGAAGGATCTTGTAGTCCTGGTAGACAGTAAGTTAACTGCGGGACAGCAATGTGCCCTTGTGGCCAAGAACGTCAATGGTATCCTAGTGTGAATTAAGAATAGCGTGGCCAGTAGGTCAAGGGACGTCATCCTCCTCCTCAGTTCTGCCCTGGTGAGGCCACATCTGGAATACTGTGCCCAATTCTGGGCTCCCCAGATCAAGAGAGACAGGGAACTACTGAAGAGCCCAGTGTAGGGCAATGAAGATGACTGGGAGACTTGAGCATTTCTCTTATGAGGAAAGGTTGAGAGAGCTGGGTTGAGAGCCTGGAGAAGACTAAGAGGAGACCTTATAAATATCTGTAAATATCTAAAGAGTGGGTGCAAGGAGGATGAAGCCAGACTCTTTTCACTGGTTCCCAGTGACAGGGAAGGGGCAAAAGGCACAAGATGGAACACAGGAGGTTCTATCTAAATGTGAGGAAAAACTTTACAGTGAGGGTGACAAAGCCCTGGAATGGCCTGCACAGAAAGATTGTGGATTCTCCTTCTCTGGAGATATTCACATTCTGTTTGGACATGTTCCTGTGTAATGTGCTCTAGGCAAACATACTTTGGTGGGGGGGTTGGACTAGATCATCTCCAGAGGTCCCTTTCAACTACAACAATTCTGTGATTCTCTGATTCTTGAGGTGGTATTCATCTGACTATTTGGAGGTGTCTCCATCTGGACTAGGCTTCCTTTATAGTTACTGCAAAGAAAGAGACACTTCTAAACACAATCCATCATTAAGTATACTGGTCAAATATATAAATGAAACCAGGTCAAATAAATTTTACTGTAGGTGACCTAGTGTAAACATTAATTAATTTCTGGTCTGCTCACGATATGTACGTAAGGACATGTTCAGTCTGAAAAATGCACCTGAATTATTACTAAAATATTCTGGAGGATTGACTTGGACAAGTTTGTTCTATTTTTGACACTGTCTCTGCTCCTAGCTAGGGATTGGACCTGATGACCTCATAAGGTCCCTTCCCAGGTAAATTTTTCTGTAGTTCTAATAAAAACCATAGAATTGGTTTATAAGAATTTGGAAATTCAAAATCAAGTTTTAAAACACAATTCCAATTGCTCCTTTCAGCTGATACTTTTACAATGTCATCTTTCAAACTAAAGCACTGTAAAATTTGTAGGCTAAGAAGTTCTGAGCAGCTGGTAGGCTTAACTGTCCAGGGTTGCTTTGTAAAGTATTTCCCTGGTTGAGGATTGTGAATACTGTTACAAGGAAAACCCTGTTGATGCAGTGCTATTCAAGTCCTATATCCATCCTACCATGGTATTTATACTGGGCCTGAGTCTGAACTTCTCCTTGGGGCAAAATTCCTCTTGAAAGAAGGAAAAGATGCTGACCTTTATCCTGTAAGAGATTATATTGTCAAAATAATCTCATGCTTCTGGAAACAGCCTGAATTGAGACTATGAGAAATAGTAAAATACATGATTAATTCAACCTTAGAGATTTTAGCTGCTTGCTTACTCATACCAGAGTGGCACACCAGCTAGGAGATTAAAAGGTGGGTTTCTTTGTCTCTATTAATATGACTGGGTAGGATGAGGGATCTGGAAATGTAAATAGAAGGATTACTGCTAACAAAGCATGTGGTTCATGCCAATCCTGATGATGTGCATCAGCCTGGGTTCCCAAAAAGTACTGGTGGAGGACAAACCAGGTGTTACTTGTGACTTGGTCACCCTTCAGGTTTTCTGGAGGCTAAACGGAGGGTAATACAACTCTAATCTACCTTCATGCTCTTTCAGAATTTATCAGCTGTAAGGCAACAGGTGAAAACAGATAATGAAAGCAACAAAGTACCAGTTCTGCCTGAATTTAGGTTTAAAAGCTTTTTCTAAGATATGGCTGCTGTAATCAAGCGTCTGTATACAAAGTATGTCTCCTCAAATGAAAACAAACCCAAACCCCTGAATATTAACCAAGGAAAAAATTGCAGTATCTGCAAATCCTCCCTTAGTGCATTCATTAACATGATTAATATTTGTCTCTTGAGACATGAGAAAAAAAGCCAACAAATACCAATTTGTATCACCAGATTCAGAGCTCTAAATCCTTTTGGTGATGTTCCACATCATGTGCTATGGAGGTTTTCTGAGTGACTGCTTCTGTAAATTCTGTAATCCATGTACTACCAAAATTGCAATACTGCTAAAACAACTTCAAGTGGGGAATTTTGCCAGTAGAATGAATTTTGCTGAATGTAGGTACAAAACATTTTGATGTCTGAGTCTGAATTACCCTAAACTACTTTCATTGTATCCTTTTGAGATTCAATTTCAGAACGGCATGAACAGCTTGAATCAGTGGCCTATATATAAGCACATAGTGCCCTTTGAGATGCACAAGGGTCTCCTGCCAGGGCACAGATCTACTACTGATCATTTGAGAGATTCCCATCACTTTGTGGGTGTCCAAGATATCTTTGTAGAGTGCAGATGTCACTGGACTCTTACGTGTGGGCAGTTAAAAAAAAGCCTTTTCTTTCATGCCTGACATAAAAGGAGCCAAGAATTAATAGGTAAAATATCGGTGTCAATCAAACAAATATCTAAATTGGAAATAAAAATAACTCAAAATACCCCAAATACGCCCATACCTTCTAGGAGATTGGTTTAAGTAATACTCTGATCTGAAAACTATGTCTATTGAGTGAGGATTTGTTTTAATTGATAGTGTCTTGGCAATATCATTTTAAAAATCTAAATGCTATTGATTTAAGTGGATTTAATTTATCACTGGTGCAACATAATTCTTTTCAAACGATCCCCTGTTGTTCCCTTAGGAGCCTGACAAGCCAGATGACAGAAAATCATTTAGTTGAGAAAGAGAATATTTAGTATTGCCTAAAGACTCAGCTCAGGTATTTATTTTAACACACATTTTTAAGACTAGGAGTGGTTGACAAAGGTGATTGGAAGCAATGTTAAGGCTGATGAATCTGGGGTGAATATGAGAAAAAGCATTTGCTTATTGACTTATATCTGAAGGTCTCGTGCTAAGGGGAGGAGATAGGAAAGTTGAATGTTAATAATCGAACTTAGATGATTTCAGTTCTTTAATGCAATGGCATTTGATCCCCCCCCCCCCCCCCCCTTCTATTTGCAGGAACTATTGTAGCTCAGCCAGTATCAAAGAGCTGAAAAATCAATGCAAGGCACAATGTCTGTGAAAGGTCAGAAGTGAAATAGAGTTCAACCTAATAATATTTTAAAGTCTACGGAAAGGATGTTTCATAAAATATTAACAAATCAATTGAACTTTCATAAAACTTGAGTTTAGTATCAATACTGAACAGGAGATAACTTAGCAAGGGAGGAGATGGAAGTGAGGCATTCAGACTTTTACTGCAGTTTCCCTTGTCTGGAGCAGTTTTTGTTGACCTGAATTGACAGGGGAAGAACACTGTTGTGGAAAGCTAGAGAGACCTCAGCATCCCTCCTGCTAGAAATGTCTCTTTCTAATTTATTAGTTGTATGCATGCTGCAGTAATTTAAAATACTGCAGTCAGCATAAGAAGGCTTCATACTGTCTCACCTTCTTTCAGTTCTAATGAAGTAGATCAGCCCAAGAATAGAAGATTGCACACTTCTTAATCCATTGCTTACTTTTGGCTTTATTAAATTATCTTGTATTGCTCAAAACTAATACATGTGGGTGCTTCTCAAATGCAGTTCCCATTGGTAAAACCCTGACTAGATAATAGAAAACTGTACTTAATTTCAAAATTAAAAACCCTAATGGACATTTCCCATGCAGGTTTTTAGCCCTTAAACCATGGCAGTGATTTTCACAAACCACCCACACCTCTCCAGTTTAGATTTTATTCCTTTAGTTAGTTGTCTTTTAATAGAACATTCAAAGCAGCTGGTGTTCATTCTGTTGGTTTAATTTTTTATTGCTTCATTTATGCTTTCTTGGGCTTTGGCAAAAATAAATATTTTTTCTGTGCCATCTAAGCAGTGTCAGATTCATTGTCTAAAGAGTCCTTCTGTCACTTTTTTGTCCTTTGGGAGTGTATTACTCTTAAACTCTTGATTTCATCAGGAATTTTATACAGGGAGGCTTATAGAAATAGTGCTTTAAAATGTTTGGAAATGCAAGTGGGCATACAGCTTCTTTGGTTGAGCATCTATTACAATGGACACTCAGTCATAAAGATGATCATCCCAAATCTTTCAGTAAAATCCACCTGCCAGGGCTTTATCCAGACTTCAGGTTTTCTGCAGCTTTTTTGGCATACATTAAGCCAGCCAAAAGTAATGGCTTTGGTCTGCAAACATGATCTGCAAAACTCTCCTTTTAACCCTCTAGACAGATACCTGGGAAAATGTAAATGTTCTTTTTTTCACAAGTTGAATTCTACAAAGAGCACAGAATCCACACTGTTATGGCTGAACATCACCATGCCTGTCTTTCATCTTAGTTCATTCAAGAAACACAGAGTACACATCATTTTGTCTAAGTAGTGCAACTATGTCTAGTCCAAGAGGCAAACTGTGCATACCCAACAACAGACAGGAATGGTTTCAAGCAGGAAACTCAGTAGTGTTAGCTGTTACTGGAAAGTGCAAGTGATGGTGGCCTTGATGCTGGAAATGTTTTGTTTCATCTGGGATATTACATGTGAATTCCCTTCTCTGCTTTTGTGTCTTCAAACCCACATTACCGTACCAAGCTGTGGGAGGAACAGATGGAAATGCCTAAGTAACCAGTACTTTTTCAGGAGAGTAATATACTAAACTGACTTATTTTGACCAATGCCTATTCAGTGTTAATTTGTCTGAATTAGATAGATCTGAGTAAAAAATAAAGGATTGTAATCCAAAACTCTGAAACATAACAGTACTTACTCTGTGAGACCAAGCCCAGCCTGTGTGAAGGCCTAACTGAAAGACCCAGATAAGGCAGGGAGGTCTGTATTTCTGGAGCAGACAATCTGTGAGGTATCATGGGTATGATACCAGGTACATCATGCTCACCATCACTTTTCCATCCTGGTACAGCTACAGCACATGATGCTGTTCCCAGAATATGTTGTTCTGTGTGAGTCAGGATGACAGAGTCCAGACCTAACTCAAGACCAGACCTTATCTTATTATTGTTATCAGCAATTGTTGACATGTTTATGTTTTCTTATCATACCGATTGATTACAGTCACTTGCTTATTACTATTTTTTTAAAAATTCTGTGACTTACTGATAACATATTTAAAATTTGTTTTCTCTGAAATACTCGAAGGAGATAAAGGACAATTAGGAAGTCCTAGTAGTTTAAATATTCCTCTGTGGCTCCTTTGAGGTACTTTTTTTAGTGTTCTCTTTATCCTATATTAATGTCTGCAAATCAATATGTATATAGTATTTCAGATAACATAGACTAGGAAACAAAACAGTAGTAAATGTGACTGAAATAGGATATAAAATAAAGAATTAGCTAATGGTTTAATTTAATTTACACTATGGAGTTGTCATTAAAGGAGAGAATATTTTAAACATTAGTGAATGAGCAAATATTTATTATATTTTAATGAGGAAACTGATGATACCTTACTCATTGATGCTTCACTTCCAGAATTATACTGTTATTTCTGTATCTTTTTTATGTTTTCCAAGTCCTGGTACCTAGATGGTATAATTAGGTGATCCTATTTTAGAGATTTAAATTCTAAAACCAGGTCAAGGATCAGATTACTGTGCCTTTCTGGATTACTTTCCTGGAGGTGTTTGGAAAAGAATCCCTGAAAAAATGGGATATTGTAACCAGAAGGAAAAATTATAGAATGACTAGAAAATTTGCCTTGAGGGGAGATGATTCCAGAACCTACAGTCTGTTTTCCAAGAAACTAAGTTGGTGAGAAGGCTGCTGTCATATGCATCCTGCTTCCATAACACTGAACTCTGTAAGAGCAGCCTGCAGTGTTCTGCCCTGCTGTGAAACTGAATTTCATGCTTTTAATTAGCTTGAGATATCAGTCATTTCAAACTATGGAAGAAAAATGATGAGAGATATGCCATTTTCTGCAGACAATCATTCTGCTTCAAATAGCTCTACTTTTAGTGAAAATGCCTGAAATCTCTTTGCTGTTAGATTGTGTAGCTGGAATACCTGCCTATGTTTGCAATCATCACCCTGGAGTGGAAAGCAAATGGAAGTCCTCTTTGCAAGCACGTACCATAAACAAGGACATCACAAAGATGGTTGACTCCTCACAGATAAATCCCAGATGCACTTTTCTTAAGCTCCTGTGCATAATCAGCAAAGATATTAACTTAGATAATAGCACCATCTATTGAGGATTTACAATAATATTTAATGTTGTGATTTTAAAATATCATTTGCTAACTCATTTTTGTAGACAATATAAATCTAGCATGTATTAAGATCATAATTTTAGCACTGTATCTGACATCTGCTTGTAATTTGTTAGCAATATTGAATTAAGACTATCTTTCTGTTTTCCTTACTGGCCCACAGAAACTCCTCTTTAAGGATCTCTTTTTGTTTGTTTGTTTGTTTTTTCTCTATTAAGAAAGTAATTTTCTAGTTCCCATACTTTGGATGGGCAAATAGAGCAGTCCATGAAGTTATTTTGTTCTCCTTTTGTAATACATCATGACTCAAGCAGCACTTTATTTTGATAAATGCATAATCTTTAGTTGCAGCAGTCTTGTACCCACAGACAACAATCTGTTCTCTTTGGTTTTGAACCGTTTGTAGTGTTTGTGTTAAAATTCTAACAGATTTATAGTCATAACTTCCAAAAGCATGGAGTGATTTAGTGATTCTGGTATTAAGTGTTCATATTTAAAAATTCTTTATAAAAAAATCACCGGAATAACTTGTATGTGAGAAAGATTGATATTCTTGAGGTGAGGTGTAGGGTTAAGAAGATCTGGGTAAAATCTTGCCCCTTAGGCTTTCTCTGTGATTTCTGCGAAGTTATTTTAGCTTCTTAACTATAAAATGGAGATAGGAAGCTGGAGAGAACTTCTCACTAAGCTTGCATTTCTATACTGTCTAGGCTGTTCGGGGCAGAGATAAGAGTATTTCACTGGTCTTCAAAATTTTCTACCCCTGAATTTGTTGGGCCTCTTGGCAAAACAATTAACAGATGAGGCACATTGTTTATGCAAGTTTCCTTCTTCCAAATATGATATTTTTCTTAAATTCCAGTAGGATTGCTTTTATAAAGCATATTTACCTGCACTGTCTTTACTGAACAGTAAAGAAAATCTAAACAACAATTTTGCTTTCAGCATTAATTTTAAAGAAATTCAGCATCCTTCCCTGCAAGCTCCTGTTTATCTTGTGAGCCAACACAGTTTTGGGGTGACATCAGGAGCAAGAAAGCATCCCAGGGGCTGCTTTTTAAGCAGCCCATTAAACTAGTTGGAGTCTTGAACCTATTTCCCTGCTGATCATGGAGCTCTCTCTTTCTGGATATTACTAATCTCACAGGCTAGGAAAACTGTCCTGAGACTCATTAAGATATCGGCGACAAGCAACATTGTTAAACTGAATGTGAGTGCAATCAGCAGCAGCTTCCAAAAGTTTATCCCATCCATAACCGGGTCTCCTAACCCTGTCTTAATACATGTGTGAAATGCACTGCGATACAGCTAATCAGTGTAGGGGTTTTATTTTTATAAAAGGACATTAATCAGCATTTGCAGACAGTCTGATTTGTATAAGCATTCCAAATGCTGCTTCTGTAGCATTGCTTTTGTTAAAGCAATAAAATCAGTTACCTACAATTTCTGCACGCTTGTCCCCTTGTTTCTGCAAGGCAGGCACATCTGAAATTTATTCTGGGCTACGAGAAACCTCTTGTCAGGCATTCCTTTAAAATATTTGCTATATGCCGTAGCTGTTCTTTTTTTTCTGGACACTATAGTTCACCAAGTAGAAAAAAGGAAAGCACATTGCAAGAGAAAAATAGCTACCATTTTTTTAGGCGCCTCAAACCAAATCTAGAACTGCTGGAAAAATGCTTACTGAGTAGTTGTCAGTAGAAAAGTTAGTTGTTCAGTGTTCTGTGCTATTTCTTGCCTATTTCCCATTCCTTTTGTCCAGTTTCCTCTCTCTCCTACTGAACCATCTCATCATTTTAATGAACTAGAGAAAGTGAGTACAACTGTCAGGCAGTTCAGAGAAGTTTTCTAAGCAATACGTGTGATGTAATACACAGCATATGTGAGCCTGAGTATTTACGCATTTCTAGGTGTAAAAGGCTGACTATGAGACCTTTTGTTCTTAAGCCAGCAAAGCTGAAATTCCCAGCTACAGACCAAAGAAAACAGCATTGTTTTGACATTGCAGCAGTACATATTTGAGGTCTTTTATAGACATTCATTAAGCTTTATCTTTGTCAGAATCTCATATCCCAGCAACACATAAAGGCAGTCCCACATACTTGGATCAGTACTAAAGTTTCACTAGGTTCAATATCTCTATGTGGCAAAGCACTTAAAATACAGAGCTGTGTGATAAACCTGGAGACAAACACAGCTTTTGGTTGCTTCCAAGACATGCTACTTATTCAGCATCTGTTCCTATTCAGCATAGCACACAAGAACATCATTACAACTTTGTTTGTATTTAAGTGCAAATCTGAGAAGAATGAACTGAAGGGTGTAATTCAGACACTAGTTGAATCTAGGCCTGAGTCTAGGTGTAAAGAAAAAATCAGTTGGGTGTATTACCAAATGAGATAGCTTTATCCAGTGCCTTGCTCTAAACAAACTGGTCTCTCAGACCTTAAATTTCATGCATGAGTTTTGTGCTGTTTTAAGTAACTTAAAAGAAATTACTTGGATATTTAGCTGGGCTGTGATCTTAAAAAGGAACTGTATTAAATACATGATATAACAGAACTAATCTCATGATTACCCATTTTCTGTTGTTAATTAACAACATTCTCGAGAAAGTGCAGTTGTCTCTGGACAAAGTGTGTGAATGTCTGCATGTGGTGTGTGGAAGGAGTGTATCATGGTTGGGAGATTTATTCAGGAGCCCAGTACATCTGTGTTCTCACTTTACTAAACACTTTTTCAATGACTTTGGGCAAATTGCCTCCCTGTACCTCAGTTAATATGTAAAGCCTAACATATATGAAGATAATGAAGATGCAATGATCAATGAAGATTTCTTGTAATGTGAGAATCACAAGTTCAAATAAAAGGCAGCAGATTAAAAATTAAGCAAAAAGAAGCACTCGGTTAAGCTGTAGAAACTCGTGCCACAAAATGTTACAAAAACCAAATCTCACATGAGTTCCAGAAGTGACTGGGAGAATTTATGATTCATTAAAATCTATTAAGCTGAGATTTGTTGGCATGGCTTCATACTTAATATACTCTTTCACAACAGACTAACAGGAGCTGGGTAACAAGCAGGAAAGTGATCACTTGATGTTTCCTTCCTCCTTAATTTCTTTTGCTCTTTCTGAACTGTCAAATTCACTCTGGTCTGACCTACAGCGCTTGTCCCACTCTGGCCTGACCTACAGTGCTTGTCCTTGTGTCCCTATGTTATTTCTTTTAAGAATAAAATTTCAGAGACAGGAATCTAGTTTTCTTCTTCCCTCTTTTTTTTTCTATCCTCCTTTTTCTGCCTCCAGTCTGCTAGAACTTATGCCTGCCTGACTTGGCATACTGTGAGCAGCACTATTAAATTAAATGGGCTCCTTGCTGTGGGTAGTTATCACACACACACATTGTGGTTGGCCTGAGGTGCTAGCTGGGAAGCTAGGCTGCAGTTCTTCAAAAAACACACTGTCTTCTGCTATTTTTATTCTCACAGGCCCCCAGAATACTGGTGCCTTGAGTTTGGCTGGGACCTCTTGATGCTACTTTAGTATCAATAATTAATGTTAATGATAACCAATAGCAATATGATAATTAACTCTGTTAGAGAAAATGTATTGTCACTGGGTAATAGCATTGTTTCATCTCTCAGTTTTGAAAAGAAAGCTTGGTATCTGTATTAGCTTTTCTGATCCTTATTTATTAGGGAAAGATTTATTCTCTTTTACTACAAAAGTGAAATACATTGGAGCATAGATTTGAAAGAGACTTGTTAGTCAGTCCCCTGCTATTTCAAGTGAATGTTTCATTATGTCTTTTATAAACTGATTAAGATAGGCTGCTTCCACACACTATTCCTCCTTAAGAGATGTTCTAGAATCTCATTTTTCTCCTGATTTGAGTCTTCCAGAGCACATTAATACCATTTTGTTTGGTGTTAACATTTTGCCTTCACTTACATAGTTCTTTTCTAGTATTTATATCCCTGCTATACTTACAAAGAGTACTCATTTCCCTGCTCAGGCCTTATTCCATTAGACTAAACATGTCAAGGATGTCTAGTATTCACTAAAGACATGGTCTTTCTTCCCTGGTAGCCCCTGTCTAAGCCTGGCCCTATTTGAATTTATCTTTATTAAACATTTTGCATACTCTTCCAGATGAGATTTCATTAATTCATCATTCACCTACCCCTGGGGATATATCATTGCTATGGAGAGAAAATTCTATCCTAGTAGTTTTAGAGGCTGCATAAAAGACTACTGGCTGTTAGATATACTTCACTTGACTTACACAGCTAATGTATTTGTATTTTCCAGACTTCTCAGATTGTTGGTGTGTGGACATTGTGATGAACAGATACACCAAGGTCTTGCTCTGCCATTTACAACTGATGAGCACCCATTATGTAGCTAAAGTTCAAGTGAATAATCTCTAAGGGAATGACCTTGCTCTTGGTATTATTAGATTTCTTCTTATAACTGTTATTCTAGTTTGCACAGTCACAGTGCTACTTCATGACTAGCATAATTCTATATTGATAGCGACTCCCAACTTTACTGTCATCAGGTTTTGTGAGTATATCTATCAAATTCTTTAATGAAAATATTATTTTATACTTTATATAAGTCAGATTTTTTTGTGGCTATTCCTTATTTTAAGTGAAACAATATATTTTTCCAAGACTAATCCTTGAGGAACTATTGTAGCGACTTGCTTCAACTAATATGTAATTATTTCCTTTCCTAGTTGTTTTCTCATGTTGGTTTCAGTGTTTTGTACTAACTCCTAGTTCAATTCTCCTTTTCTGTGTATTGTTATGGGACTTGCTTCAGTAAGATGGGATTTATATCACTTCTTTGTCTTGATGGCTGTTTTATCCAAGAAATGTAGGAGAACAGTCTTGAATAGTTGTATTGTGTCCTATTCTCCTTAATTATGTGTCCTTAATTATTTTGTCTTAGAAAACTGTCTGAAAGCCTTTCTTGTTATTGAACCTAACTAGCAGACCTCTGGGTACCCCTTTCACTCACTTTCTTCCTCCACTGCCATCTTAAGTGTGGACCCAGCATTTATGAGGCTAATGTTAGTCACAAGAGGGAACTGTTATTAAACATAACTTTGGGTCACCAATGACTACCACACAAGAACTGATAATATAGGAAATCGCTGAAGAGCATGCTAAATGTCTGATCTTCATATTATGTTGCTTGATAAAATTTGCTTAGCACACATACACTGGCAAGTGCTATCAGTATATCCTTACATATATTGTAAGGTTAGGGCATCAGTGCTTAAACCTTGCAGAATCTGAAGTGAGTAGACTGTGATACTTACAAAAACATAAAATTCCTTAGGATTTGATTAACCGATGTGGGCTTTTTAATGTTTTGAAGAGATCAGCAGAACCTGACAATTCCTAGGGCTTTAAAAGAATATTTTAAAAAAGTATGAGGTTTCCTCCTGGGTAACAAAAATTAAAGCACTGGAATTGGGGTGGATCTAGTGCACAGAAATCTTATTCCTAAAATCTGCAAGCCTGCAATCAAAACAATAAGATACCATGGAAAATATTAACTTTAAAAAGTCAAGCTGCTGATTGCTTCCTTGCTTATGGGTGCTGTGCACCAAGATGCCAGCAATGTGGTGCAAGTAAATGAAAATGTGATAGCCATGCAGTTTGCCAGGAATACAAACATGCTGGTAAATAAATCCTGTTGAAGAAATGTCTACAAATTGCTCTGTCAAAATAAGCCAAGCTGTCAGATGTTCTCCTTATTTTCAGGACTCTTCTAGTATAAAAGATGAGCAAAGGACTGAATCAATGAAAAGCTGCTGTACTTGACATTTTTTTCAGATCTTCTTGAGAATTCAGGATCAAAAGAAAAGCTAGAAGTGAGCTTTGTAACAGTTAATACCATTGTTAAATAAACTCTTGAGAATAAGACCATGAATGTTAAGGTATTCTTTGTTTTGGAAGAAAAATGGTCAATCTAGCTTTTATTCAAACTCTAAGCAGTATATATCCTTGGCACAAGTTACTAGCATGGCTCTTACTTTCAGTCAATTAAGCTAGGCTTAGGTGACCTATTTGTATAAAGTAGAATTTAACTTTTTTTAATGCCATTAAACCCTTGCACTGACCACATCCATGAAAACTCATTACCTAAAGGGATTAAAGATGGATGTTCTTTAACTTCATATATGTTCCTGCCTGTCAGAAAGCTGACAAATATCACTGTGGCACATAGTGATGGATAAATTTGGTAAGAGATGAATCCCCTTGCCTTCTAGCTGGTCCTCAGAGATTAGAGGGGCTAGAGGCAGCTGGAATTCTCTCTTAATAGACCTGCCAATTATTGCCATTTCTATAGGCCTGACACCAGATGTACAAGCATCCTGTCTACTGTAGGTCTGACCACTTTCAAAAGAAGCAGTTGGGTGTACAAATAGCATGGTTTATTCACATGCAACATAAAGATTCTTTAAGATAGGCAGTGATAAATGCACTAAGCTGCAAACTAGCTATATAGCTCCACACTGATAGCAATCACAAGCTTAATCTCCTGGGGAAGCAGTCAGCATATTTGAGATCGCAAATCTTACCAAAAGACATCCCTTCTAGGGAGGTTGAGGAGGACAAACCGGTCCCTATGATTTGGTGTCGAATTCCCATCCCCAAATTATGTCCTAAACAGGGATAACATTTATATCTTGTTCACTACCACTGTGCAAAGTGTGGTGGTGGGACTGCGGTCAAGCCATTGTTCCTTGTGTTCATCCTTTACCAGTGGCACAAAACATTAATGACTTCCTTGGTAACTTTTGTGAGAAGCAGATAACTGCTGTGATAAGTGGGAGAATGGATAAGCAGAAAAATGGGGCCATGCAGCCTTCACTCCATTCAACATTCCTCCTCGGTGCCATGACAACACAGGCCACTGGATCATCACCCAGCCTCCATGTCTGTCCTAGTCACCAGGTGTTTATCAGCAATGTTGAGCTTTGCAGTTTTCAATTGCTTTTTGCTTCCAACATTCGTAAATTCTTACTGTATTCCTTTCTGTTACTGAACAGTATGTCCAGCTCTGTACGTGTACTGACTACCAGTTCAGCCTCACAGGAGCATTCAAAGGTGGAGTTTTTCTTATAAATACATTTCAGTCTTTATTCTGGTGGCATTCTTCCTCCTACCACTCAAAAATTCATTTAGGTGAATGACATTAAACTTGCAGCTCCAGCTCATCCTCTTTCAAAGTCCAGGCAAAGGACAGGGGACTGAAACAAATAGCTCAGAGCTGACATCAATGTATTTCACTTGTGTAATCAAGACTCGATGTTACAGTGAAACTGCTCATACTGAGTGTCTTTCGTATTAGGTTAGTGAGTAACAATTATCTAAGGCACCATGTGAAGAATTGTAACATATAAATGGTATCTTGAAAACACCAAATAAGTGACAGAAGTCTATATAAATATAATTTGGGAATCAGCCAGTATTACCAAAGAGAGTGGAGAGTATACCCTTAGGCTGTCAACACAAGCATTGATTGCCTGGCAGTAGAGTATTAGTTGTCTGGTGTAACAGCCCTAATACAAAGCTAATGGTACTTTGAAGGAGATAAATAGGGCAATGAATTCTTCTTTAGATCCTGACTTCAAGTACTGTTGCATACTCCACAAGTAACTACAGGATATGAAGTAGTTGTAGTACAGAAATACTTGAAAATTACTGACGATAAAGGTTTGTCAAAGACATAAAGTTGCATCACTTCATGACCTAATATCTAAGAAATCCTACCAGTTAGGATTTAGGATTAACAGAACACAAAAAGGACTTTAAATGAGGCAACCTGTCATATCACTGTCAAGAAACTTACGGTGTACTTCAAAGGTTTGGATTCCCCTTAGCTGGAAGATGGTCATCTTGCCTCAGCATCCAAGTAACACAGTAGATGAAGATTTCTTTTTTATAAATGGAGAATTTAGCTATTAATTTTCTCTAAATTACAGATGTGTCATGAATGTGGTAAACTTCAGACTATCAATCATCCTTTTAAAGACTGTACAGTATGCTCTTCACTGGAGATAAAAAAGGGACTCTTCAGGTTTCCCTGGGCTCTGTTGAATTGTTTGAACATTTTGGTATGTTTTTTTTTTATTTTATTTTTTAATTTGAAATGATATACAAGACAAATACATAGAGATAGAGTGAGAACAAGATTGTGAACAAGAGCAACAGTGAAAGACTGTGTTTATTGGTCTTTGATACTACTCCCAACTTAGATCATAAAGGTTATGTAGGTGAAGGAAGAGATCTCAAGAGGTCTCCTAATTCATTCCTGCTCAGACAGGATTCAGTACTCCTTCCCTGAGGCTCATAAGTGGCTCTGTATTATGTTCATTAAACTTCAGGTGGCAAGGAGACAGTAGAAAGATTTTCCTGAAGCACTATGTGAAAATTCAGAGATTTATTTCTTGTCAAATCTACAATAGACATAGAGAAAAAAATATCACTGCTTTCCTCATTAACACCGTTTTACACAGTAAGAAGTCTGTTACCATGTTTCAGCTGTACTTTCCTTTTGCTGGCAAAACCAAGGCTAAATTCTTCAGCCTTTCTTTATAGGTCACATTTCCTAAACTTTTTGGCATCATTTCTCTCTTAGTAGGTATGTTTACCAAATCTTCTGACTGTCTCCATATTGTCTGCATTTTCTCTAGAGTGAGGCCGACAAGAGTACACTGTCTTACAGCACTTGGTATAACCACATTTCTTCAGTTCTTCCTGAATACTTGCCGGGACCGGGAGAATTTTTGCAATGGCAGGTAGTTATCAGCTGCTTGTATTTATGGTCCACTATGACCCTGCTGATAGATTTATTAAAAATTTTTGCTGCAGAAGATGGATCTCTCCAAACTGTGAATTGGAAGACCATCTTCCTCCCAAAGTGCTTCTCACTTCCCCTTCTGTGTGGTAATTCCTGTTTGCATAGTCATCTCCATTTCCTCCCATTATTCTCACAAAAAAATGAACTAAACCACACATTTTGTGTTGGACAATTCCCAGGCCATTTTCAACATTTACCTGTAACATGCATGCCTTTCTTTAATTGTAATTTCTTTCACACAGAGAAGGAAAAGGTGGGGTTTTTTTAATATTCTCTGAATGAATAATTTATAGACTTTGCCTAAATTAGATAAAGAGAATTATGACACTCATTGTTTGCTAGATTACTTATTTTGCAGATACTGATTTAAGAGAAACCAACTATATCTATAGAAAAGGTTTGCGTAATATATCTGCATTTCAAAGAAATGTTTGTGGCATTTTCTAGAGTTCTGTAAGGTAATCCATTAACTAAGAATCCATTAACTAACATTAACTGTAATCTTTGTGTAGTACTTTGTGATATGTGATTTACTGATCATTTTATTGCATACAGTTTAAATGTAGCAGAGAACTTTTACCACAAAAATCCATGTTCAATAAGAAATCATGATTTTTTATTAGTAATTTTGCAGCTCAGACTACTGTATGAATGTAAACTTTCTACTTCAAACTTTAAAGTAGTTAAATATAAATATTAAACTTCCTAATAGTTTCAGATATAAATTACTTAAGTGCAGGCAATGGTTAGAAAAGATTCTTGCTATAATATTATTTGCAGCTGCTGTGACTAGCATCAGCCTTTTAGAGAAACGGAATAATTATATGTCTTAAAATAGTAATTTTCTGTAAATTACACTGGCTGAAGACAAATCGTGTATTGTGAAACTGCCTTGTACTTGAAATTGTCCAAAATGGTGGAAGCATAACAGTCCATACTGTAGTTGTTTATAACAGGGGGAGCTGGAAGCAGGACATCTGTGACATAGTCACCATCACAGAAACATGGTGGGATGACTCTCATGACTAGAGTGCTGCAACGGATTGTCACAAGCTCTTCAGAAGGGATGGTCAGGGAAGGAGAGGACGTGGGGTGCCTCTGTATGGTCAGGGAGTGTTTTGATTGTACAGAGCTCCACATGGTGATGGTAAGGTTGAGTACTTACAGGTAAGGATGAGGGGGAAGGCCAACAGGGCAGACATCTTGTTGGAGATGAACTGGCAGGGAAGATGACTGGCTTGGATGAACAGGAAGCTTTTTTGCTGGGACTCAGGAAAAAAAAAAGAAGGGTTTACCATCTTGGGAAAGAAGGGGCAGGCTACTCAAGAAGACTATAGGGATCTAGTAAGGTCATGCAGAGACAACATCAGCAAAGGAAAAGTCCAGCTAGAACTCAATCTGGCCACTGTTTCAAGAGATAATAGAAAAGTTTTTTACAAATACATTAACAGCAAAGAGAGCCAAGGAGAATCTCCACCTGTCACTGGATGCAGGGGGGAACATTGCCACCAAAATGAGGAGAAGGCTGAGGTACTTAATGATGCCTTTACCTTAGTCTTTAACAGTCAGACAAGTTATTCTCAGGGTATTTTACCCTCCTGAGCTGGAAAACTGGGACAGAGAGCAGAATAAACACCCAATATTCCAGGAGAAAACAATTAATGACCTGCTATGCCAACTGGACACTCACAAGTCTATGGGGCTGGATGGGAGCCACCTGAGAGTGTTGAGGGAGCTGGCAGAAGAGCTTGCCAAGCCACTCTCCATCATTTTTCATCAGTCCTAGTTAACAAAGGAGTTCCCAGATGACTGCAGGCTTGCCAATGTTGTGCCCATCCATGGGAAAGGCCAGAAGGAGGATTTAGTGAACTATAGGCCTGTAAGTCTGAGGTGCTGGAGCAGGTCCAGAGAAGGGCAACAAAGCTGATGAGGGGTCTTGCAAACATGTCGTATGTGGAGCTTCTGAGGGAACAGGGGTTGTGTAGTTTGGAGAACAGGAGGCTGAAGGGAGACCGTACTGCTCTCTTCAACTACCTGAAGGGAGGTTGTAGTCAGTTAGGAGCTGATCTCTTGTCTCAAGTGATTAGCCATTGGATGATAGGAAATGGGCTTAAGTTACTCCAGGGGAGGTTTAGATTGGATAATAGGAAAAACATCTTCACTGAAAGTGTGGTGAGGCATTGGACAAGATTGCCCAGTGAGGTGGTGGAATCACCATCCCTGAAGGTGTTAAAAAAATGTGTAAACATGGCACTTTGGGACATAGTTTAATGGTCATGGTAATCTTGGGTAGATGGACTTGATGACCTTAAAAGGTCTTTTCCAGCCTTAATGATTCTGTAAGAGTAGACAAAAAAAAAGAGTATTGAATTAGTCCAGTCATAAGGGTCATAAAAGACTGTTGGGACCACATCTACTCAACAAAAGGATAGGACTGTAAATTGTGGTCAAATAGATCTGTGCCATAAAAAAGGTCTAAGTCATTAACAAATATCGTGAAAGAATGGTGCCTTTTTTACCCATCCGCTCCTTTGGGTCTCCTGGTACAACACTGATACCATGAGATCTGTCTTGAACAGAGCAATGTTTACCTTTGTGACTGTTAATCTTGTCTTCAGGACATCAGGTCACAGTGCTCATACCAACTTTTCATCCTCCTGATCCCAGGGAAAGGGAGGAAAGAACCCATCATGGTTTTCTTCACCACAGTGGAAGTGGGACCATTGGTCCTTTAGTTGTGTATTATTTCCCACTCTTGAAATAAATTTTCTGTGTCTTGCTTACTCTGTTTATATATTTTAAACAGGTTTTGGCACAGCCAGCAATGTGGCAGATTCTGTAGTTCTGCCATAAACAGAGAAGCAGCTATAAGCAACGTCTGAAACAGCCCAAGAATTTTGCTTGCTTTCACTAGGACTGATCTTTGCTGGACCTGTTTGTTTTTCCTCTGGTAGTGATGGGTAAAGATCATTACTGAAAGCAGAATTTCTGGCTTTTTGGTTATCTATTTTCTGTTGTGGTTTTGTTTTTTTTTTTCTTGTTTTGTCTACGGGAAAAAAGTCCTGGGATTCTACTAACAACAATTTCAGCATCTCAGTTAGTACTTTCTGCTTACCCTGAGGCATTTTCTATTTTAATATAATCTAAAGTTTTGGATAAAAGACAGAAAAATGCAGAAAACTTTTCTAGAATGTCCATGGTTGATGGTAAACATCAATTCTAACAGTGAAAGTTACAGTGCAGCAGGGGATGATGATAAAGATGACATGGTGAATTTTCACTGTGTTTTTTCTATGGCACTATATACTTTGACAGAGAAGTAGTCACACTTCCATTTGAATTAATTCTCTAATATAAACTTAAACCTATAAAGGAAGGGAATAGGAAAAGGAAGAGAAAGAAGAGGTGAGTTTTGTGTATTGCTTCCTATGAGAAATCTGATATAACAAGAATATTGGGTTTTGCAGATGCAGGACTATGAGAATAGCAAGCTGAGAAGAACAGCATGAGAACAAGGCAAAAACTTTGTCCTGGGAAAAACCCAGGTGAAAAGCACAGAGCTGCAAGTGAAAGGCAGGAGACAGAACTGCAAGTGATACCCTTTGTGCTTTACTGCATGTAAAGCACTGTGCAACAACAGGTTTTCCATGTGTGCTTTCTCTGCAGCTCAGTGGAAGAAGGATATTGACGATGAGTGCCTTACCTTCTACTTTAGTATTCATATAGTAGACTCATAAAAGAATAGCTATTGTTTGTAAACCTTCTTAAGCAAGAATTAAAGTGATTTACTTAAATTCCCACTCTTCACAGTGGAGCCAGAAAAAGCATCTTCTTAAGGACACATTCTACCTTGCTTATTTCTCCAAGTCTTTCTAACTTCTAAATACTATTTATATCCCTACATGTCTAGTTACCTGTCCCCTAAAATCTAACCTTAGTATGCTACATAGAAATTAATCTGATTACGCATAGTTCTACAGCAGCTTTAATTATTGACTACCATCATCCTTGTAATGGGCTCCTATCTTTCAAGACTGCTGTCAGCCTTCTTGGACTGTAATTCAGATCCTTCAACCTTTCATCACTGCTACTGATTTTTAACCCACATAATTCTTAATGATCTCTTTTCATTCTTTAAATTTTTTACTTTAATTTCTTTGAAAGTAAGTTCCGCAGCTGAATACAGGAGTTCATCTTGTGCCTCATTCAGAACCAGTAATTGTCTCCTGTCTTTTACTTTGGAAATTCCTGTTAATAGCACTGAGAATTAGGTTTATCCTCTTTTGAAGCAGCATTGTATTGTTGACTTATTTGAGTCTACTATGCTGATACTTCCCTGCAGTTATTCTGCATAGACAGATATTCTTTATTATTTATTTGCACATTTATATATTTATCTCTGAAAAATTTTGTGTTTGTGCTTATGTATTTCAATCCTGATGCTTTCTGGACAGTTCTTATTTATCAAGATACTTCTCAAGATTAATCTTGTCTTTCTTATTGCTCACAGCTCTTTATAGCTCTATACTACTAGCAAACACATTCAACTAAATTACTAGTGAAAATACCAATAATAATAGTAATGCCAACTTGAATCATTTGCCTGAGGACTCACAAAGAGCCCTCATTCTCCAATTCAGTAGTGAACTAGCATCTCACTGAATGTAGTTTTTCAATGAAATTCAACCTTATTCAGACCTTGTTTCTTTAGTTTGCTAATAAGATAATTTTATGGTACAATGTCCGAAGTTAGTTGTGATCTTTCACAGTTCCTATTCCTCCCATTCCACTGGCCCACCAAATGAAGTTAATTTGGTTGTGTATTATTTTTTCATCACAATTCCATATTTTCTGTTTTGTATGTGCTAAGTGTTTTTTAATCAATGGTTTCTTAATTTTAATGCACTATTTTTCAGAGAATCAGTGTTTGGTTAGCTGGTCCATAATTCCCTAGATATTTCCTTCCTTTCTTGTTTATACAGATATGTACTATGATAGCTAGTTTGCGGTCCTCTGGGACCACCCCTACTTTTCTTGCATTTTTAGAGATAATTATTAATGACTCAGAAATTACATTGGCTATATTTTTAAGTAGTCTAGGGTGAATTTCATCAATTCCTGCTGACTTAAATACACCTAATTTATCTTAGAGTTCATTAACCTGTTCTTCCTTTGGCTTGTACTACTGCCACCTCATTTAAACTACTTTAGTTAAATGCTTAATCATTTTTGGTGAGGATGAAAGACAAGAGGTTCAATGCTGCTCTTTTTTCATGTCCCTGTTTCTATTAGTGTTATGATGTGTTATATATTCGAGTCATTAGAAGTCCCCTGATACAGCCGATGCAGTTATGAGTTTTTTGTTTGTCTCTCTCCTCTAGTACAGAGATGTTATTTTGCCTTTTCACAGTCTTTTTCATAGATAAATGAAAATTATTATACTTTAAAACTGGTCCAACTTTTAGAACTGTGTACTTGATAAAAGACAATACTTCAGCATCAGTTTTGTTTCTTAAATAGATGTTTTACAAGTAATTTTAAGTATTATGGTTGCAGCACTAAGCAGGCAGAGGTGTTGCTACTGGACTTGTTAGTGTTAATGCTGTATGAGATACTCATATGAACAGCTGATGATCCAGTCTATGCTGTGAAATAAACGCACTTTACTTGCAATTTAATATGACTTTGAGTTTGGGGATTTTTTTCCTATGGAAAGTTTCACTTCCTTGGAAAATGTCTGAACACTGACAAAACAGTTCTACCAAAACAATTTTAAGATAAAATGCTACCAAGTTTTCTTGTGCTCTCAGTCTCTGTGATAAATTGTTGTCACTGACCTGACTTCATCTCCTGTGATGGACCACAGGCTCCCTATTTAAGGAGTTACAGTTCATTATCATGTGAGCAATAGAATGCTTAAAATTATGAAAATTGAAGAAATCAATAAATAATATGCCAAAGAAAGTTGAAAAAAAAAAGATCTTGTTTAATCAAAGCCACAATTTTCTAATCAACAATAGGATTAGCTGGAATCCGTTAACCACCTCTAACCCTAGCACTTGCTGCTCATCCTCAGGGCCTTCCTCTGCTGAGATATAACTGCTGCTGGTTTTGTTCAGGATGCCTCTTCTTCCCCAGAAACAAGACAGCCTTTCAGTCTGGAGTAGAAGATGTAGACTCATCCTGAGATGTATTTGTAGTGCTATAAATTATGATGGTCTGTGACATCCCACTGATTATTTGATAATCTTCATTCTGACGTATAAAACAATGGACACCTCATAGTTGAAAGATGAACTAGCCTTAGAGGATTTTTGGAAGGCTGTGATGGACAGTACTTTTCAGAATAACCACCTTTGGTGTTATTTTCCATCAAGATTCATTTTATTGAGGGCACAAAACAAGGCCCCTCTGTCACTGGGTAAGCAATACTTTCATTTGACAGCTGAGGAGGGTAAGTCAGATGTGGCTGATCCTGCCCCATATTTTGTACCACTGTCTACCAGTAAAAGAGTTCAACAATTTTATTAGACTTTCTGAAGAATGGGTTTAGGATGTGAAATCATTGAAGGCTGTACTTTGATCAAGCTGACAAATGAAACAATTGGAATTGTCAAGGATGGGAAGGAGGACAGAGACCATCCTATGGAAGAAAATAAACGGGGAAAATGTCCTTTCTGAAGTCTGAATCATATAATGGTAAAACAGACAAGTTAATTAAAATTAATCAATTTACTTTTGGTAATCATTAATGTTTCCCAGATATAGCTAATTATTATGGGTGGTTTTGGTTTACAATAAAAGCCTATTTTCTGTACATTTCATCCCCTTATCCTTCCTCTTCCACGTAACAATGTTAGAAAACTACAACCTGATATGACTGCTATATTCATAACAGATTATTATGGTAACATATATGGACTAATGGGTGTTTTGCTTGAATATGAATTGTAGCAATTGGCCCCTGAGATTTCTTTAAATGGAGTCAGACAAGGGGGAACTAATTACAAAAGGGGAAAGATTTCTATTCTTTTAAACATGTATGTTGGGAATCGTGTCTCTGTTTTAGTGCAAAAATCAATAGCATAGCAAAAAAAAAATAAAAGGAAGCAAAGCACAGAGTACATGTGCAAAAACCTATTTCAGAAATATTCTGCCATTTGTCAGTATGTTACAAATTGTTTATAAGACAGTGTAAAATGTGTTTAGAATTACAGGGCCAAATTGCTTTCTCTACAGAAATATTAATGGATATGAGATTTATTTCTTGGAAAAAAATTCTGTTTTACTTAGAGGAATAGGGGAACACAGAGATGATTCTCACTAGAGCCTAGTCATTCTAGTTGCTGCTGTTGTTGACTAAGTGGAGACTCCTTAAGAAGTTGTTTTCCTACAGAATGAGTGAGGAGTTTGTCCAAAAAAGCAGACCGCTTGTGGAAATGTCCAGTTTGGCATCTAAAAATGGACATTTTTGCAATTGAATCCCTTTTGTCACTGCAGATAGATGCCTATTTTGGATTAGATCTCCATGTTTTGTTTATAGAAGGGGAAAATAATTATTTCTTGGCTCCTTTAGCATATTGTCAGGGATTTCTGATTATTATTTTAGTACAACAATGGGCTTATGCCCTTAACAAAAAGGTGGAAGAATTAGTTAAATGATTTTACATCTGGACCTGTGAAAATTTGA
The DNA here is from genome assembly GCA_025345505.1 of Todiramphus chloris collaris. Taxonomy (NCBI): domain Eukaryota; kingdom Metazoa; phylum Chordata; class Aves; order Coraciiformes; family Alcedinidae; genus Todiramphus; species Todiramphus chloris. The sequence continues at coordinate 594,386 of JANVCC010000152.1, read as the reverse complement.
GTGTCCTTCTTTTGCATGCACAGAGACTAACATGAACAATTTCAGCTTGAGTTACTGATGAGAGCATGTCACTTTAAGAGAACAAAACTAAATGGAAAGGAAAAGAAAAAAAAAAATCATTTTCTTCCTCACCCTTATAAGAGGCATAAATTGTTCAGTAATGTCTAAGCACATCTGTCACTGATTTCATGTTCACTGTTGTGTTTTGTCAATTTAGAGTGATGCTTCTGTGCCATCCGTGGAGAGCAATGATAAATACAATAGGTGCCCCGAGTGTCTCAACACTGCCGAATAGTCAAACCGCAGGACCTCACCAATTACACGGCTGCTTTTCCTTGGCAGACCTGTGTGTTAATGTGTGGGTATGAAACTGTCAGCACAGCTTGTGTTGCAGCACTGACACTAGATCTGTTATACAGAGCAAGCTTCCCCAAAAGATCAAATATCATACTTGTGTTTTTTTAAGTGGCACCTCACTGTGTGCCCAGTGCACTGGTGAGCTCATACGATAAACCTGAGGAAAATTTTTCACAACAAGAGCAATCAGCCATTGGAATAATCTCCCCAGGGAAGTGATGGAGTCCCCACCACTGGACACTTTTAAGGTTCAGCTGCACAGGGTGCTGGGCCATCTGATCTAGACCGTGCTTTTCCCAAGAAAGGTTGGACCTTACTGTGGCCTTTCAGTACTTGAAGGGGGTCTATAAGAAAGATGGGGACACTCTTTTTAGCAGGGCCTGTTGTTACAGGATAAAGGTTAATGGTTTTAAACTAAAAGAGGGTAGATTTAGACTAGATCTAAGGAAGAACATTTTTACAGTGAGGGTGGTGAAGCACTGAAACAGGTTGCTCAGAGAGAGGTGGTAGATGGTCCATCTCTGGAAACATTCAAGGTCAGGTTGGACAGGGCTCTGAGCAACCTGATCTAGTTGAAGATGTCCCTGCTTACTACAGAGGGTGTGAGCTACATGACCTTTAAATGTCCCTTCTAACCATTTTATGATTCTGACCATATGATCATTGAGGTCCCTTCCAAACTGGTATTCTATGATTCTGTATAGTATGGTGTGAGGGAAAGTCTCAGTGTGGGTTGTGCAACTCTGCAGTTATAACCTGCAGCCACAGCAGCCACTTTGCAGTCAGTTTTAAAAAGCCCACATGGATGAGAGACACAAAGAAATTTGCTTGTCAGGTCTAGTATTTTTTAACCTATTTCTTCTGTTGCTTTTTTACTTCTCCTTGGATAGTCCACCAGGCTAAAGCTTTCAAGATAGGAGCCATCTCAAGCTTTTAAAGTTCTTGTTCATCCCTCTTTACAGTGTCTTGTGCCCAAAGTTCTCTGCAACAGAAAAGAAAAAAAAAAGAAGGAAAAATAAGAAAAAAAAAGAAATTTAAAGAAGGTTATTTAAGTAAAAGTCTTTATATGTAAAGACAGAGCTAGTAAGAATTTAAAATGACATATCGAGCATTCTCAAAATCTTAGCTTTCTGACCTGGCTCTCTTCCAGAGCTTCTGGAGGAAGTTTCACTGTTGTTTTGAGCTTATCCAAGTCTGGCTGGCACCCAGAAAGATAGTCTTGTCCTCCACAGATGACAGTGAGATCTTCCTCACTTCTTTCTTTGTGCCAGTTCCAGCTCTGGTTTGACAGGGTGATGAGTCTGTACAGGGATCTTACTCAAATGAAAAACAGATTTTTTGTTCTGTAGGGTTACTGTTCACTCAGATGAGCTCCCAAGCCATCAGTTGCAGTGTCTCATGGTCACCAGTGTTGCCTTTCAGAAAGAGAGGGACCATAATGTACATATACATTGACCAGCATGAGATTGTGGACACATCTGAAACCACACCTGTGGACAACAGCATTGTTTTGAGGGATGCTGGGTATTATGAAACAAACCCTTCTGGAACAGCTGCTTGCAGAAATGCTTTCAGTTTCATCACATCTAACTTTAGGCCTTACCAAGGCACGTAAGCCAGAAGTGCTCTTTACAGCTAGTAGAGTAATAGGTTTATTCAGAGACCATTTTGTATCAGGAATAGACTGACATGAATGTTTTGTCTCCATGTTAAATATCTGGAAAGTCTATCAATACCAGCCTTCTAACTTAGATACCTGATTTAAGGATATGTAGGATTCTCAAATAATAAATGACAGGTTTAATTTCCTTTAGGACTGTTGTAATTATTTTGTAAGTGACTTGCTGGAGCAGACAGAGGAGAAGAAACTGAATGTAGTTCATGATCTTGATTCATTCATGGTCAGAGAACAAATAACCTCTTTACATTCACAAAGATATTTCCCTGTGTTGACAAGCCCTAAGTTATAGCTTTCTCACAGTCAGAGGTAGACCAAAATGTTGGAAATATACATTACCTTTTTAGAATAGACAACAGAAGTGGCTGTAAGGCTCCCACTCATTAGAGGGAAACATATATACTTCTTAGAAAACACTCTTTGAGAGAGTTGGAACCCTTTTCTGCTGTTGTAAATTCCTATCCTACAAAGCTGCTGACATACCTCCCTTTGTTTTTTTATTATAAAGCATCCACCACTTGGCTGTAGCAGGGCTACCAGGATAGACTCAACCTTGTAGGAAGTCAAGTTGGGTTCTCCCTGGATCTTGCTTTGCTTCTGGCAACAAAGGTTCCAGAGGCTGTACTCTGAGTTCAGCTGTACTCAACTTGCTTTCTTCATGGGAGTTAGAAGGTATGACTGCAGGCAGAATCTGACTTAGTAACTGCAGCATAAATTCTGTTTATGTTGCACAAAATGGAGCATGATTCAGAGTTCTTTCTTTTAACTGCATTGGAGCAGCAGGATAACAGGAACAAAATAATAAAAAAACCCTCTAGTTACTGGAGTAAGCAGATGACTCCAACTATATTCTGTAAGTAGAATTGTTCAGTAAGAAATTGCCATATTTGCCTGCCTGCTTTTTGAGACAGAAACACTTCATTTTTTGGGTTTTTTTTTTGGTTTTTTTTTCCACTTAGAAAGAGTTTCTCCAATGCCATTTAAACTGTATGGAGGGTTCCATGCTGTTGTGTTGCAAGAGAGTACAGCATTTGCTATCATCAGTCCCTAATGGGAAAAGCAATAAAATAAGTTGATTAGTTCTTCAGAGGGCTGAAAGGTTTGGAAGCTTTTTTAATGCAGGTGACACTCACCTATGCTGCATCTAGTCTTTGGCTTTCCTGGTAAGAAAATGAAGTATTAGTTAATATAAGTCAAATACAGCAGTAAGCACATGTGTTTGAGCAGCTACACCTGGCTGTGAACTATTTTCTCCCCCTGCTTTTGTAATGAATATGCTATTGCCTGAGCTGACACAAATTCTTCTGGCACATCAACTGCCTCTGAGGGCACACAGCATTGCAACGGTCATTAAAATACTCTTCAAGTTAAACCATTACAAGCATACGAGCTCGCGGCTGTTGGTGCAGTTGTACTCTCTTGTTGATAGCAGGCAAATACTGACAGCATACATGCCAGCTCACTCTCGTTTCCATTCCAGTTCTGCACCAGCGTGTCTGTGGACTTCAGTGGAGTTGTTGCTCATTTGCGCTTGCCAGAGATCAGAGTTAAGACTGTTCTTCCAGACAAGCTTAAAAGAGTGATTGCTTGAGCTTAAATGTCTGGCATTGAGAAATAGACCCTATCTGCATTAGTTCATTTATTTGAATCAAAGGTAGTAATGGCAGAAAGTCACTGCTTGATAGCTGTTCATTAGTTGCTTTTAAATTAGATGGCAGTTTCAGCTGTTTTCTGCCTTGTTTCAGCTGAGGAGCCCAGCCTTGTTCTGTGAGTTGTGCATTGTGAAGGCAGAAAAGTTATTGACCCAATACCGAGGAATAACTTGGCCTAATTATTCCTGCAGCATCATATGGAGGAATTCCTGGGTGTTAACCCTCCCAACTTGGCTTGCTACTGGACAGACAAGGTAACCCCAGGCCATCCAGCAGTCTGTCAAGGATGGTAGGGGACATCAGTGACAGTGACCTTTGACTTCTAAGCCTTTCTTCCAAAATGAGAGTAGCTGGACTTTTGAATAGACGGGTGCCAAGTTGTTATCAGGGACAGAATTGAGAAAAGCAGCATGGACCAGATGACCTCCAGAGGTCTTTTCCATCTTTAACTTTTCTGTGATTCTGTGAATGAAAAGGGTTACAAACAAAATGTCAAGGCTGTATTCTAATTCCCCAAATGCAACAATGGTCACCCTTAGGGCTACTTCATTTGCAGAAGATGCTGTTCCAGGATCTCAGCAGAAAGCAGGGCACCTTCTAATTGTTACGTAAAAGGCAAAATCTGAAGTCTCTAGTTAGGCACTTGGATAAACTTGCTGATGCTAAACGTACAGAGCTCTCAACTCCAGAATCTATAATGAGCTGAATGAAATCAGAAGATACTCAGCTTTCTCAGGAATGGCAAGGGTTATAAGTGGGTTTTTGATGGACTCTCCAGCTAAGTGGTAAATATATAGGGATGTAAATATCTGTGCTTTTAAAGAACATTGTATGTTTTTGTTTTTGCATTATCTGATGGCCTTCAACAGTACCAATGGATCTTTTGGTGAAAAGTGATCTCGATCTCTGCAAATATTATAAATTAAGATCAGGAAACAAATGCTAGGAAAAAGGTATCCAACATATAAATACTGCAGGAATGTCAACAAAATTAATATTATTTATCTTTGAAAACATACATATATGCATTTATACATAAATGTGCATGAATAAAGGTAATAGCTTTACTGTATTCGAATCCATGCATTTTCATAGGTCTGTTAAAAGAAAGTATGCCAGATAACACACAACTCCAGCTGATACAGAGATCCTACACAGGCGTTTGGATTGCTAAGACTCTAAACAAGATCTATTTATCAGGATTTTGCTGGATTTGGTGTCTCCAGTTCTGTGCTCACTTAATGGAAATTGGCAGTTCTATTGGTTTCAATACTTTATGCCACTTCAGGGTATGTTTCTTTAAGCACTTTTACAACTTTTTACAGATTGGTAATACTTTTTTCTTCTTCTGAATGTTAAACAAGATTTTACCATTATCTTGTGCAGTCTTCCAAGAGTAGCCAAAACCCAACAGCCTTTCCTTACCTTGTTGATAAATCAAAGGAAAAAATATGAATTGTAATATAAAAATAAATGTATTCCTGAGTTCTTTACTAAGCATAATCAGAAATTATTTTTTCAACCATGAGACCTGAAATATTTCTCATCCCTCTCCAAAATGGAAGACCTTCCACTCATTTTATCTCAAATGTTGATTTAGAGACCTTTTCTTGAAGAATACACTAGCAGATTCTTTGATTTGCTCAAAAAGCTGACTGAAGAAAAAAAAATGTAGTCATGAAATAATTCACACCCAGTCTTTATAAAATATATTTTAACTTAGTATTTATTAAATAGAAACAGATTTTCATTAAGCTTAAAAAATTTAAAAATCAATATTTGAATATTTTTAAGCTACAGTACTTCCCAAAATTGTCTGTCTGAAGGTGTTATTAACATATGAGGACAGGGTATTTTAACAGGTATTTATTTATTTACTTAAACTATATTGTGTGAATTATTTTCGAAAGAAGTTTAGAAACCTACTGCTGGCTCACCATTTTATTGGTTCAGTCTTCAGAGTGTTTATTTTCTCTCAGTGGTTGTCTCTTAAACTGGTAAATGTGTGGGAAGGACAGTTTTTTTCTTTTTCAGACTAAAATATCAAAATTCCTTTTCCTCAAGGCATGTGTTGGATATAGAAAATAGTAAGTCCGAGGTGAATTTCTCTCCATTTTATTTTGTTCATTTGGAGAAAAAGTTAATATGCTCTCCTAAGGTTGAAACCATCATTAAAAGAGAAAAAGAGGTAAAAATAATTTAAAATTAATTTTTATCATAGTAAAACTGGAGTCTTTTTTATACCTGGAAAATTGGTAACTTGTGAAAATTCTTACAGAATCATAGAATCGTAGAATCATAGAATTGTCAGGGTTGGAAGGGACCTTAAAGATCATCTAGTTCCAACCGCCCTGCCATGGGCAGGGACACCTCCCACTAGAGCAGGTTTCTCAGAGCCCCATCCAGCCTGTTCTTAAAAACTTTCAAGGATGGGACTTCCACCACCTCTCTGGGAAACCTGTTCAGTGTCTCACCACCTTCATGGTAAAGAAATTCTTCCTAATGTCCAACCTGAATCAACCTATCTCTAGTTTTAATCCATTCCCTCTAGTCCTATCACTGCCCAACAGCCTAAAAAGTCCCTCCCCAGCTTTCTTGTAGGCCCCCTTCAGATACTGGAAGGCCACAATAAGGTCTCCCCAGAGCCTTCTTTTTTCCAGACTGGACAACCCCAACTCTCTCAGTCTGTCCCCATAGGAGAGGTGCCCCAGCCCTCTGATCATAGAAGGTAAAGTCTAATAAATTATGATGCTTTCTCCTAGAATATGATGGCCATTAAATATTCAACATACTGTTAGATGTCAATAAAATATTAAAATAATTTACAAATTCAGTATTTCTTCTATGCAAGAAAGAAAAATAAGGTATCTTCAGCTTCAGGCACAGTTGCAAAGTCTTGGAAGGAAAGATTTAAGCATACAGCTGGATATCTTAAGAGGAATAATAAACGATGACTACAGAAAAAACCCCAAAACAACAAAAAACCAGACAGATCAGGAAGTTTTAATATTAGTGGTTGTTATTTTTCTTATATAATGTTAGCCATCAAAAATAGTTTCCTATGTGCAATTATTTGGAGTCATTTCAGATGTGGAGTTATTCTGGCTAATCTCCAGGAAAGGAGTAGAGAAGTATTTCCTTCTTGGATGTACCCCACTATTGTAGGTGTTCCTGCTAATGTGGCTTGATTTCTGCTCTGGAAGTTCCTGTCTTGCCCCTCTGATTATGATGAAACATAGGTGACTCACTTTACCTAACTTTTAAATGGCTAGAGTTAGGTAGGCATAGGAATGATTAATTATGGTGCTTTCTGTTTATCTGCAGTAGCATTCAGGAAACTAGTCAGAGAGTGTAAGTGGTTTCACAGAAGCCTGATCCCTCGGCAAAACCTGAAACCATTCAAGAATCTGGAAGCATCTGGCTAATCTTAGCAAATTTTGAGGGGTTAATGGAAGGAGGACCTGGGCTCTATTCCTGATCCACGAAGTGCATTACAAATGGTTGTCAAATGCTAGCAGAGCAAGTATTCTTTAAGGTAGTTGAAATTTCATTTTTTTTTGATGGATAAATTGGTTTAAAGATAAATCCATTTTTATGGAAGAGGAGGTAATACCTATGGAATTGCAACTATAATTTAATAAGTTTGTAGGTTGTTACTTTCTAACAGAAAGTAAACATTTTCCAGTGAGCATTCTGAGTGGGAATACATAAAGAAGAAAAAAAAAAAAGGAATGTAGCAATTAGCAATTAGTATAGAGCATAATATTATGTTGGAGATAGTTAGGGTGGGGCCCAGATTTGTACCTCTGCACTTTTATTCAGCACATCAATTAGAAATGTTTCAGTCATATAATGTGAAAACAAAAAAATCAATTTAATCAGAACCCCCATAAATTTTACAGCAATTACATAACGAAAGTTATTCATGAATCTACAAGGAAAGTTTTGCATAAGAAAATGACAGATGCAGCTTTTGAAGTTGTTTTTTTTTAAGGCCTCTGGTTTATTTTTGAAATTGTTCTTGGCACTGTAAAATATTTCTGAGGATCATGAAAGGGTTTAAAATAAGAGAATCAGACAGATTTGCTGATATTTTCCAACTCTAAATTGGACATTAATCTTGTGATTGGAACCCTATCATCTTATGTACAAACAACAGGTGGTGAAAGATAGCAAGTTCTTCAATTAGAAATAACATCTCTCTCCCCTTCCCTACAATTTTATACATATTCTCAAGCAATCAGTTAAATCTGTAAGCTAAAGTGGTATAAGAATTATGGACCAGAACAGATAAATAGTCCATCTAGTCTAGCATCCTGTCTCTGACAGTGTCTCATGCCAGATGTTTCACAGGAAGGTAAAATACCCACATAATGCACCTGATTGTGTACTATTATACCATGAGATGAAAACACTGTCTGTCCCCAGCTGGCGATCATCTTATATCTGAAATAAAGGCTGTTTGCCCTATAATTTTTAGCCTAGTTAGCGTAATTACAACGCATATTCTTATTCATATAAATGCCTAATCATTTTTTAATCGTGCTAAACTGATTTTGCCTCTTAGATACCAATATCTTCTTTCAAGTTCTTCTGCTTTTTCAAGGATGCAGATTTGCTGACTGTGCTCCAAGGGGCTGTGGCAGCACATTGCAGCTGGCTTGGATGCCCTCCCTATCCCAGAGAGCCAACGTGCCATGTTTTAAGCAGGCACGGAACCTGGCCCCGAAGCCATCACTGCTGGTGGTGCTGACACTGAAACTCCAGGAGAATGTACAGCATCATTCCCACATGCAGACACCCACTGCATTATCTTTCCATTGCATCCATGTCCTACATTCTTCTGTCTCCCTTTGAGGTGGCCAAGAACTCACATGCATTAAGTCAAGATAGCAACTGCAGTTGCCTCTGACAATCAAACTGAAGAGGTATTTCATGAGTCTTCTCCTCTTTCCTAGCTATTGTCAGTCAAGCAGAATCTACCAGATAGGGTAAAATAAGCAAAGGAAATAATGGAAAAATAAAAAAAGAGTCATTTGGAGAAATTACAGTTTGACTTCAGAGTTCTGTATTTTCTTGCAGGACTCATCATAGAATATCTGTAAGCTCCTGAAGATTAAGATACTACTTAAAGATGGACTGAACAAGAAAGTGAGTTAAATCCACATTTTATGCTTCATTGCTGTTTTGTAATAAGCTCAAAGTCCCTCCGTGGTCATGTCCCTCCTCAACAGATGCTGAGCAGGCACTGGTATGAAATCCTTGATACTTCCAAACAGGAATTAAAGGCAAAAATCCTACAGAGTTAATCGAGCTTCATTTTCACTCTGAAACCCCCCAAATGCCATCAAGGGACTCTGGTACAAAGATAATATTGGATAACTATCACAGAATTAAAAGATAATTCATGTTGGAAAGGACCTCAGGGGGTCTCTAATCTAACCTCCTGCTCACAGAAGTGTCATCTCTGAGGTCAGGTAAGGTTACCCTGGGTTTTCTACAGTCAGACCTTGAAAATTTCTAAGGCTGGAGACTACGTAACATCTCTTGGCAACCTCTTCCACTTCTTGACTGTCCTTCTAGGCAAATGTTTTCCTTGTATCCAGTCTGAACTTCTCTTGTTTCAGCCTATGTCCCTCAAACTCACTTTCACAATATTGTAACCAGCATGTAGAACAGGAAAGACTATCTCCAGTACCACTCCAAAGGCAGATGCTAGACATCTAGGCCAGGTCCATAGCAGTGGAGAAAGATGGAGGCCCTAAGATGACAATTTAGGCTCTGCTAAGCTCTGTCCACAGTAGGTGGAACAAGGCACCCTCTGAGGATTTCATGAACCTTGTTATTCATCAGATGAGTTTTTAGGCTGAGATGAATCCCATCCTTGCAGAGGGCAATGGCTTGAAGCACTCAGAAACCCTTTTAGCTGAGTTGGTGCAGGTGACTACACCATTGAGACATTCATGACAGGAGGAAAAGTCTCACTGTCAAGGAAGATTTAGAGAACCAGAGGCTGTATTGATTCATACTGCTGAGCTGCTCTAACAAAGCTGATTTTTAATCCCAGTATGAAAGTACATGTATTGGTTTTTAAATAGAATGTTCCAGTGCTAATGAACTCATCAATATAGAAATACTCTTTGCAATCAGTTGGTTTTATCAAACAGGCATTTGTCTCTCCTTAAATCCATTATATTTTCTGTATATATCAGCATGAATGAATACAGTAAATAGCAACCTGTACATAGCAAATGTACATATGAATAGCAACCAGGAAATTCTATATTTTCATTGCAGCATCTATACATAATTTAACTGCATTCAAGTTAGCAGAGTCAAAACCAACAGTGAAACACTGCTTTGTGTTTTTTTCCTTTTTTTTTAAACTTTCTTAAATGAAGTCTGATAAATCGTTTGCTACTCTGAGTCTGGTATACTTACTGCTTTGAAAGTGTTGCCAACAGTCATGAAATTCAAACGTTTCTTGATTTCAGTTTTATTACTTAAATTCTCTGACATTAGTTACGTCCAAAAGCAAAAAGCTCACTTGTATTAAGTTTGAAACTTGCATGGCATCAAAATCGATTTGACTTGAACATATGCAGGGATTATAGATGAGTAATTCAGAAATGCCCCTAATTTGTCATTAACAGATGAAAAATGTCTATGAAATCAAGCTTCTCATACATCCTGTTATAAAGTATCACACTGGAGGTCATGATGTGTCATGTCATGATGGTGATAACTTCTGATTACAATGAATGCACATGATTATCTATGGTGAACTAGGATATGAAATGCCAGTCTCCAAGATATCTTTTCCTAGACCCCACTTCCCAGTGTAAAACTGGGACTTCTTGTCATCAGAAAATAAAGAACTTTCTTGTTGAAATAACCAGAAGCAACCTTTGGCTTTTACAGCTGCTGTAGTTCAAAGACATACTAGCTTTCTCTCTGAAATTTAATTTTTGGTTTGGTGTTTTTGGTTTCCCATAAGAAAAACAGTACTATCTAAAGAAACATTTAATTATATTATTTATATATATATATTCATACACTATATAATATTATATAAAGAAACTATTTTTAAAATATGCAATTTCTCATTAAAGTACTATTCAATAGAAAAATAGTGTAAAAAACCAGCACTTTTAAGGGGAATAACTTCCTCTCACAAAACAATTTTACTTTCATTATAGTAATGCTCCATAATCTTCCTTTCTGTAGACACGTGTTCCCCTCAGTACAGAAACACCATTCGTCTGAAATGTATTATTTTATTTCTGTTACATATTCTTAATTTTTTTTTTTTTTTTATTGATGCCTACAGTTCACCCATTTGTTAGCTAGTACTTGGGGAACTTTTTGTTACAAAAGCAATCATTACCTCTTCTGATTTTCAATATCTTAGTGCTTGCTAAAAATTACAGGAAGACATTTATAAATTATATTAATTAAGTCTGTGGGATTTATGTTTGTATTTGTGAGGTGAGCATGTGTGCATAAATGTGTGTGTATGTGTGAATGAAAGCCAACTGGCATGCTCTGAAAGTCAGATATCAAATAAATGTAAGCAAATTTTGAAAATCTCTATTTATATATGCAATATTTATTTCTATATGCATTTTTCCCCACTTTATTTTTCCAAGGAGTAAATTACAGAGTAGTCACTGGAATTTTATATGCAGATTTCTGGAGTATGCTGAAATATGAAGCCAGATTTCAAACCAATTTGTGTGTGCTGTAGTCACAGACAAGGATGGGTAAAGCTGTGACATTTATGGAAAAAGAGAAACCACTGGTGGTTCAGCACCTTCTGCTACAAAGTATTTGCTGCACTGAGCGCTGCTAAAAAAGCTGTTGCAGTCCTCATACCCTCCAATGGTAAATCTTCTGAGTCAAAACAGCTGTGGAAAGTCTTTTAAAATAAGTGTTTGATTGATTGCTAATTTTCACTGTAACAGGAGAGGCAATTCTTTCTCCACCCATCAGTAAGGACAGAGAGAATTTTCTCTCAAGCCACAAAAAATAAATGTTTCCCTCTGGTTTTGGTGGAAAGAGGTGCTGCACTTCCATTTGCTTTGATTTCTATTCATTTTTCTTTAAACCACTTTTCACAAATATAACTCATTGCTCCTTACTGGCCTTTCAGTAAGTCAAAGATGGCATAGCTCCACTGACATCAATAGGCTAAGCTGATTTGCATCAGGTCAGAACGTAGCCAAAAAGGCAAAAAATCAATAGTGAATCAGACCTCTTGTTATTTTTTTAATCTGTAGTATCAGTCATGTGTTACAAGATAATGCCCAGTAATTTTTTTTTTCTAAGATCAAACTTCAATATGGACACTGAACTCAACATGAAAAGTTGATATGGGAGGCCTTGAGGTCCTTCACCTCAACCTTTCTGAAACACAAGTTTAATTGAAAGGTAGCAGTGCTGACCTTCTTTCATGTGCTTCATTTTACATTGCATTGCCTTGTTCTCTTTTATTGAGATGTCAAATTGAGAATATCTGGAGATTTCCCCATGTGGTATTTTCAAAGCCTATGATTTAAACTTCCTCATTTTTCACTTGAGATGAAACGATTTCAATTCTCCTGTCTACTGTAACCGAAATTTCCTAAAACCTGTCAAACTTCATGTGATAATCCAAGCTTCTAGAAAGCACAGTTTTAAGTTCAAAAAGATGAACTCTGCGGTGATACTGAAATTGAAGGAAATCTTCTTCAAGGGGATAGGACCATTCTGGGCTTGAAGAAAACCATTTCAGACAAACCATTACTAAACAAACCATGGAGGAAAATGTACCTTGCACTGTTCTCTCTTCATTCATCTTTTTTTTTTTTTTTTTTTTCCTTCTGTGATGTCTTTTGTCTCAACTGGATATGGACCAGTGACAAGGAAAGGTAGCTCTTCTCTCAGAATTCAAGGATTCCAGTAGAAGCAATGGCACATACAAAGTGTGTGAAGTTATAGAGAAAACCCACTTCCGGTAGCTGCACTGTAATTGATGGTAATAATAAATATATTAGGAATGTACATAGAAATTATTAAGATAACTTCAGGTAATTGGAAATAAAGAGAGGATCATAATGAAAATCCCCCAGATTGGATCACATCCCTGCAGAAGTGCTGAAGGTGGAGAGGACATGCTGCAGTATCTGACCTCCTTGTGTTATCCTTTGGAAAACACTCCCTCAAAAATATTCAAAGGTAGATGTATCATTTCCAATGAAGTGTGATACTAGAGAAAGTGAGGACTTCAGGCCTTTTCCTTTCTTTTGAATATCAGATGAGGCAGTTTAAATAGCAATATCAATAGGGATCAAAGAAGCAGGTGAGAAAGGTCCTGTGGGTGGGTATGGTTTAATTTAATTCATACTAAAGGAAATTATAGCAAAGTGATTTGAATAGCAAAGCCTAATAGAAACTTATTTCATCAATTCTGTGAAGTATTGATTTGGAACAGCACAGAGCCTATGCCTGAGAATATACAATGACGTTATAGTCCTGCTAAAATGTAAATTAATAGAAGAGTATCATCTTTATGTTAACAGCAAATACTCAAGCTTCATTACTAGAGGAAGGCAAAAAGAGGAAATTGTCTTGTCATATGGTTTTTGAATTAGATGTGGAACTGGATAGTGAATAATCTGGTTGCCTGTAACAGGATGGAAGTACAGCAGACAAGGGATATATCACATAGGATGCACCATCTGGATTTTTCTGGTGGTGTTATGTATCTGCTGAAAAGCCAGATACCTAAAGAAGATAGAGAAGGCTGGAGAGTTGGATACTCTTTATAGTTATTGAAGGACAGTGAGAAGGAGTTCAAAGTGATAAAGCTAGAGATGTGATCTGCAAATATGGATTTAAAGAAAGCAAAAAATATATGGTTTAGAAGCCATAATTTCTGTTATAGAGATGAGGAGTGCTTCACTGTGTTAGCAACTCACAGAGTTAAGAGTAGAACAACATTTTTTCGGTTCTGTAAAATCTGGAAATTTGGCAACATCAGTGTAAAAATAAAGATGAAAATATGTAACATGGTGAATTTTGAAGTGTACCATTTGCTATAGAAACAGATTGTGAGCTGAAAAGATGCTTAGAAGCCACTGATAAAATGTTTCATCATTGACTGAAAGATCATAAATGTGAATTAAGAAAGTGTCTTTTTCAAATCTGAGAAGGAGAAAAAGGAGTTGAGAGGGAATTATTTCTAATGGTACTATACAATGAACAAATGAGATCATGTAGGAAGGATGGGGATATAAAGATCTCAGGGATCTCTTACAAGGCCACTGAAGAATAAACTCTGTTTAGAAGCAGAGCACCCTTCAAATTGTATGAGGGAGTGGAGCAGGGTGACATTTCTACATAAGTGCTCACTGTGGACTAAGCAAGGATAATCCCCATGCTGGAATCCCTTCAACTGAGATGTGGCATGGAAGATGCCACAACAAAGATCTGCTTGAAATCAGTGACTTCCATGCTACAAAAAATAGCATGGAATAATTTGTGTGTATTTCAGTAAGAAACTTGTGGGACCTGATGGCATTGGCTCAAGCTCTCAACTGCCTTTGTCATCCTATTATAAGTCTTGGCAGAAAAGTTCTGTGTCTCAGTAATGAATCCCATGTGTTCTGAGATGACACTACATCTCTGCATCATGGCACCTATACCTAGCAGGTCCATGGGTTTTATCTCATGCAACGAGGACCAACTGGTTATGGCTTCTCTCATGACTAGTAAAATGGCCAGCCATGAGAGGTCAGCTCTCTTTACATCTCCGCCTCATTTAACTTGTTTGGAGGGCATCAGTACGCATTAGCTAGTTCTAGTTTTTCTAACCTTTATGAATGAGTACAATGCTTTCCTCTCTGGTATTCTGTTTCTTTTTGCTGTAGATTTTGCAAACACAACAACTCTTCCACTATCTTTCTGTACAATTTATCAATAGCCTCTCAGAAATTAAAAAAAATATCCCCTTTATAAGTTAATATATCACAGCAACTTTATTAGCTATTTTTTGCTGGAGTTCCTTTTTCATGGTAGATTTCATGTTTCCTTGAAACTGCAATTTTTGCATGCAATGTTTTGTCCTTTGCTTTTTGAAATATGAACAATGTGTTTTTCTGAAGTTATTAGATCATATTTTGTGCCATTTATTCCAGCTATACCAATGTCTGTGAAGCATTTAGGCAGAAACTTTAGGAAGAATTGAAATCCCAATTAAAAACTCTGACTTATTTTTTCTAGTAGCCACGCATTCATTTCCTCCTTCCACTACTGACTTTTTTCTTAATTTTGATGGGATCGTGCAAATGTTTAGTACGTTACTGAAATGTACTGGGGAATAAGGAATCAAATTATGTCACCCCAGTCTACCGCATATAGATCTGATGCTCTTGTACTCTGATTCTTTAGTAAAAATCAGATCTACTTCTAGCTAAAAGGCTGTGAATTCTTCTACTTAGCTAGAAGAGAGTGCTTAGTTGAAACTGAGCTTCTATTTTTTGCTGTAGGCTGCAGCTTCACACTAATAAGTCAAACACAGTGGAAATGTCATATTCAATGAAAGCAGAGCGTTCCTCTGTGATTGCTGAGAATGGTAGCCCAGCTGAATGAGATACTCGCCCCAAGAAAAGGGATCCAATTACAAAAATGGTGTTTTCCTTCTGAACACAAACCTGGGCATCTTCTCATTCTGATTTATCCCACTATAAAGAAGGAAGCTCCTTCTATTTTTTTTTTTCCCTGTTCACTAGGATAGGATTTATTACTTCATCTCATATTAAAAATGGGGACTGTATGAGGAATCTGGGAGGACTCCAGTGACAGGATTTTCTTTTCTTTCTGTCACTGCAACTGACTTCCTCCAAGACCTTAATCAACAGAAGATTACAGAAATCCTTCGTGTCTTGGATTTGAAATTGTTTTTATTTGATTCTCATTTGATAGTGATTCATATTCATACTTTTAAGTGTTCTGGGGTTATACTGATGGATTGTTAGTCTAGCTTTATAACTGCTGTGATAATTGAATGAGGGCTTCTATATCAAAGGTTTTGGTCAAATGCAACTATCTCAAAATCCCTTAAAGTTAGATGCAGCAAAGGGAATATTGGTAACCTGCTGAGGGAAAACACAAATAAATAAAAGGTGCTTAGCACCTGATCGGGAACAAATTGAATGACTCTGCTATCTTAGTATCTGCAGACATTTCTGGAGGAAATTGGTTTCTCAGCATTTTTGAAACCAAGTTTTTGCATACCTTTCCTAACTGCAAATTTAGGAATCTAACTTGACGATTCTGTTTGTGAAAATCCCTGATGAGGCTTTGGTATCAAGCTAGCTGACTGGCGTGGAGCTTGGACACTAGCATTTACAAGACTTATCAGCCCTGGTTTATAGAATCTTCTTGCTTGAAATAGTGTGCAAACAACAGCATAAATACCTCCCTTCTGGCAACAAACTAACATTAATGTGCAAATAAACTGTTGTGTTCACTGTGTCTCATAATTTGCACCCACTGTAGAGTGGATGTTTTTGTCTAAAACTTCCTTAACACGTGGTATATTGCTACATGCCGTGTCCCCTCCCTGCTCAGCTGACGGCCTAAGGAATTTTAGAATTGTCACAATATCACAAATTTCCAAAGACATCAAGTTCACCTTTGCCTTGCAGAGGAAAGGAAGAGGAAAGCAGTTATGATTCTGATGTTTCTGTTTCAAAGAGCTTGTGGAGTTAGACTTAACTTGGTAGCTCTAAGCTGTCTTTGCTTGCATCTACTAACTGCCCACTAGTAATTTTTATCTATTTACCACTGTCTCTCAGAGTTGGTATCTGCCTTTTTAAGATTAGACTTTTGGTTCTTTTTTTTCTGTTCTTTTGCCTTGCAGATGAACAATAATGAGGACGATGGTTCATCTGTCTTGGAGGTGTTGCTGAGGTTAAGTTGGCCTATACCTTGCGTCAAAATTACTTCCATAAAGAAAAAAATCTGAGTCACTGTCATAGAAGGCTTCCTTCTGAACAGAACAGAAGGTCTAGTATGTGGACTGGACCCACTTCTTAGGGAATTCTGCTGCCTCCCTGGGGTCTAGGTTAAAGATGTGAAGAGAAAGCTCCCTACTCTGCTACGGTTCTCAGATTATTATCCATTATTGATTTTTCATGTAGGCAGTGATATGTTGCAACAAGAAGTCTAAGGGCAATAAAAAGTGACTTCAGGGCCTTGTGACTACTGGTTAAGGGATCAGGAGCACAAGGATTGTTTTCCTCTATCCTCCCAGTTTTAGGAAACGATGAGGGGTGAAACAGGAAGAAGTAGCAGATCAATACATGTCTCCAAGCCTGGGGTCATTGGCAGAATTTTGCATTTTTTGATCATGGGTCAGTTTACATGACATCAGGCCTGCTGGCAACAGATGGGATAACCTGTCTCCAAGGAGGAAAAGGACTTTTGCACAGGACTTGCCATGGCTCATTGAAAGGGCTTTAAACTAGGTCTGAAGGAAAGGATTACAACTATGCTTGCTAGAGTTTAGTTCGGGAGAGAAGCATGCCAATATTTGAGGGATGGCATGCTAGTGAAGTGCTTTGGCCTTCTGTCTAAGTGGAGATAGTGGATGGAGATCTATGTAGTAGCAAAGGCATGAAGGTTATTGATGTGTTAGAAACAACTGGAGTTCCTGAGGATGATTATGTAGGAATTAGGGTTTGTCCCCACTCAAAGGCAATGGAATCAGTAGCCCAACCGAAGTGCATTGTGCCAATGCACATAGCATGGGCCATAAACAGGAGGAGCTGGAATCCATTGTGCAGCAAAACTATGACATAGTTGCCATCATGGAAACATGGTGGGATGACTTGCACAACTGGAGTGCTGTGTTGGATGGCTAAAAACTCTTCAGAAGCTATAGGCAAGGAAGGAAAGGCAGTGGGGTAGCCCTCAGTATTAGGGATGTTTTGATTATGATGATAGGATTGAGTATTTATGGGTAAGAATCAGGGGGAAGGACAACAAGGCAGATCTCATGGTGGTAATCTTTTACAGACCATTCAACCAAGATGAAGAGGCAGATGAAATATTCTATCAGCAACTGTGAGAAGACTCACGATTGATAGCCCTTGTACTTGTAGGGGATTTAAACTTACCAGATATCTGCTGGAAACACAGCAGAAAGGAAACAGTGTAGGAGGTTCCCAAAGTTTGTGGAAGAGACCTTCCTGAAACAGCTGGCAAGTAAGCCAATTAGAAAAAAAAAAAGGAGAGTTTATGACCTTTGGAAGAAGGGCAGGTAACTCAAAATGACTATAAGGATGTTGTGAGGCAACAAAAGGAAGACTAGGGAAAATGTGGAACCATTGCTCAAAGAGATGGGAGACCTGGTTGCACAGGGCATGGAAAAGGCTAAAAAACTGGATGCCTTCTTTGCCTCAGTCTTTCTTAGCAAGACTGGCCTTTAGGAATCCCAGGTTCCAGAGATCAGAGGGAGAGGCTGAAGCAAAGAAGATCTCAGTGGCCAAGAAGGCCAATAGCATCCTGCCTTGTATCAGCAGTAGTGTGTCCATCAGGACTAAGGAAGTGATCGTTCTACTGTACTCCACTCTGGTGAGGCTGTACCTTGAACACCGTGTTCAGTTTTGGGCCACTCACTACAAGAAGGACATTAAGGGGCTGGGGCATGTCCAAAGAAGGGCAGTGAAGCTGGTGAAGGGTCTAGAGAAAAAGTCCTGTGAGGAGCAGCTGAGGGAACTAGGGTTACTTAGCCTGGAGAAAAGGAGGCTCACAGGAGACCTTATCACCCTCTACAACCACCTGAAAGGAGGTAATAGTGAGGTAGCTGTGAAAGACATTTATGCTTTTGTAGCTCCTGAAATCCGATGTGTGACTCTGATGGAGAATTTCATGTGTTGGAAAGAGTCCAGGCTCAGCAAAAGAAATGTTTCTCTAGCCCTATTTTAAAACTGAAAGGTTATTCTGATTGAATTAGCAGTATGCAGGAAAGATGAAGGAGCCAGGGAAGGAATGTATGTATCAAAATAGTATTCACTAGCATGAAAATAGATTAATATGATTTAGAATCATAGATTTTTCTTCCTCTGTGACAAGGACTAGGAGTCCTAGGAGATGTCACAGGGAATGGAGGAACATATTACAGATGGACTACATATGTTACTCTATGGTACATTTGATCAACCATTTCTCATGACAGATGAGTCACCTTAGTTGGTCTGTCCAGTCAGAATGAAATACTGTGTGACTTTTGGTGGGATTTGAAAGCAAAGAAGTTCAGAGTTCAACTGTTTTGACTTTTCTGTGTATTTCTTAAACACTTGCTTGTTTAAAGTAAAAATTTCCATCAGGTCCATTCTCACACCCAACATGCACTGTTGGTCTGCTTCACTTCAAATGTCTGCTTTACTTTGTCCACCTCTGTCCATGCTGTTCATGGGTATTGTTTGTGTGCAGAAAATAATCGTGTTCAGAACCCAGCAAATATGAGGACTCTAAATTTTTTTCAGTAAAATAATTGTTCACAAAGGTCATCCTTTTCTTTCTACGCAGTTTCTGCATGGTTTCATTGGTAAATTAGCCAGGTTTTCTTATAATAATTTGGCTATCTTAGTAACAGTTGGTTTCAGAAAGAATCTATTTACAAATGCATAAAGACTCTTGCAAAACCTCAAATTTCAAGTCCCTTTCTACTGAATTTTTATTATTTTGCATGTACTCATCTTAGAAGTGGCTTCTTTGTTTCTAAAGCTGAGGCTTATCACAAGTCTGAAGGAGGGGCCTTACATTGCTCTTGCCTTACACTGCTCTTGCCTTTAGTAAAAGCATTTTGCCTTTTTTTTGGATAAATTAGAGGACTTCCATTTCCACTGCTGTTAATTTTGTGTCTTTCACAGTCTTATATGTAAATTAAAAATTAAAGCAATCTTTCTGCAGATGGAATAATTGCACATCTAGTAGCCTGGTAAATAAGACAGCTGCATGGAGAAGTGATTATCTCTGACTGTCAGATTCTTTCCCTGTTGCTGAAATTACAAACTACAGAAAGTTTCTGAAAGAATTAAAATCTAAGTATGGCTTTTCATATTAGTTTTCCTCAGTGTATTATTGTCACATATGTCTTTGAAGTCTCATCAGTGGCAGGTATAAAAGACAGGAGAGAAACATTACATTATTAAAAAAAGGATATAATCCTAATCTAGATGTACTGCAAACAGCACCAGTACTGCTGATAGTCGTTGATTGCTACTATACATTATTGTTAATTATAGCTTTAGTGGAGAGAGTGACGGGATGGTCATCCTGCAATAATGGCATCCGCTGTATTGTGGATAGCTCACCACCACCTGGCTCAAACTGTGGAGCAAAGGGTGGATGCTTGCTTCCACAGCATTTAGTACTCATAAAAGGCTCATCTGAGGTGCAATCTTACAGGAAACTAAAGGGAGAGTCCTATTTTTGAGAACTGTCCAGCTTGAACTGAGTGAGTTATTGTGGTGTATTTCTGCCCTGGTGTTTAATCCATGTACTTTTCTGTGGAGCGTGAACAGACAGGCTGCTGGCTCTGGCCCTGGTTGTGTAAGCTGCCTGTTTACTCAAACCGGAGAACTGCTCTGTGGAAAACACTATAACTCGATGCTTTGATGTTATGGAAAACGAAGGAAATGAGGCAATTTTCTGTGAATCCATTTAAGCAGAGCTTAAGCTTCAGGGTCATGGTCTCACCTTTTGCTTTTGGCTCCCTGGAGCCTCAACACTTGCCTTTTTACAGCTAATATATTGCTTTGTTTAGTGTTTGCTTTTCTTCAGCAGCGTCTGCATTTCAGTGACATGTGAAACGATCTTGACAATATGGGCTTTAATATATAAAGGCATTGTACTCAGAGCTCGAGTTTAAAGGTTTGGTGGGCTCATTTAAATTTGTACCATGCTCAAAATGGAGGCAATGGCTCCCAGTAACATGTACTAGAAGGATATCTTTTCCTATCTTTTGCCCTTTCAGGTACTTGATTTGAACATTTGGGGTTATAGTTTATAATATTAACTAGTACTGGAGTATAGCTGGTTGTATAAAACAAGTGTCAGCCTTGGATCCAAGTGGAAAATTATATTCTTCCAGGATTACCACTGCTCATTGCTCCAGCTGAAGGGCAAAGAAGTTTACATCCTTTGAACCAGCACTGTGAGTTTGCCCACTCCTTATCGATGAACCTTTTGCCACTTTTACTTAATGGACAGCTCAAAAAATGTTTTCAAGATGAATAAGTGATCCTTGCATAGCAACTGTGGTAGCCTCCAGTTTGAATAGAAAAGATCATCCATGTTATCTACTTTACATTGTCTGTATTATACAATACAATGTATTTGCAGTTGGAATAGTTGTAACAGTGTTGTTTGTATTATGCAATTATGTTGTCTGTGGTATGCAATACAAAAGAGATCCAAGGACAGCCTTTTTGCAACCACACTATATTAGTGATTCAGTCCAAACAAACAAACAAACAAAAAAAAAGAAAAATCATTTGGGTATCTATGTTTGGCATCTTTTATCTTGATCTGTATATACACTATTCATGTCTAGATTTAAGGATTGACATGCCTCTTCTGACAGCTCTGAGGATACAGTATGGCAGATGAAAGCACAACACAGATGATACAAGGAATAAAAGAATCAAAACCTACCAGGGTAAAATCAACAGCTGATGAGTTATAAATACGTAGAAAAAAAACATAGTGACACACACATTTTTATAAGGTATCATTCAACAGATCTGAGAAGATCAACAGAAACAATAAAGCCATGCAAATCCTGATCAACAATGATAGTTTTTGGTGAGCAAAGACAAGCACCATATCTTACAGAGACTAATTTTTGAAGAGTAGCAGACCAAATCCTTGTTGAATCAATAGAATATAAATTAGGCTTATCCTCAATAAGGCATCTCAGAATGGTAGTAGCAGTCACTGGAAGCACTCCCCAGCTTCTCATGACAGCACTGACGTTGCTCTGCTCTGCCACGGCTGCAGAGCAAGAATTTCCAGTCTGGTTTCTCCCTGACTTGATACACCTGGGAGGAGAGACTGCACTGTGACTGTGCTCCATTCCACACAGCATATTTTTTGATAAATTTTGAGGTTCCTGCATACAGTTACAACCAATATGTTGTTCCTTTCTTTTGCAGGTGTGTCCATAGGTGTCAAAACAGATTTCAAAAGATCTTGGGGCAGTGATAAGGCTGGGCCTCTTTTCCAAACTATTTGCAACTTTGACATGACAGAGGAACATCTCTCACACTCTTCTCTCTAAAGATGTTTGTCCTTCAGCTAGGTCTTATCTCTCACAGAGGGTGATCTGAGTGTGTTGTGAGGACCTTCTATTCAGATCCAAGGAACACAGTAGGTTCAGCGCAAGGATCTGGAAAGCATAGATCCATCTAGACGCTGGGGAACAAGGTGACTGTCTCCAAGTTCTTCATCCACTTTTAGTCCATGTAACCAAGAATGAACATTAGATGGTAGGAGATGACTTTTTGCAGATGGCTTTTTGTGGTGGCTCTGGGAACCACTCATAATGAAGTCACGGTCTTCCAGATGCTAAGCAACAAGTACTATCTCATGGTAGGAGCTGGGATGTAAAGTGGTGTTTGAGGCCTCCTGGCACTCAGCATAGGGATATCAGTAGTCTTCTCTTATGCAAGTGGTTTTTCTTTTTCCATTTAGAAACAACTCAATTATAACTCTTCCTGGACCAGGAATGAGGTAATTTTTCCTTCCCTCACATTAATGTCTGTCATCTGCCCTTTTGCCCTGATAATGATTTTCAATCAGTCTTCTGTAGCAGCTTTGGATACGCTACCTGCTTGTGGCCTGCTAGGCAGTGCTGGAAAGTGATGCACCAATAATATGATTCATTAGGAAAACTTCATGTAGAAATAGTTTAAACATGAGATTTAAAAGCTAAACACGTTGTCCAGCCTTGTCACAAATAAAATACTGTTCTTATTTCTTTAGGGCTAAACTGCAAGTTGGATTAAGCATCTCTGCAAAAGTGTAACTGGGAATAAAATTTTATTTGACTTCCTGAATTTTAACTGTGGTCATGAATGGACAGAAAGGGCAATGGGGAAAAGTTTCAGTTTTCTTCCTCCACAAAAGGAGCTCTGTCTTACAAATGACCTAGATTTAATGTGGATATGCAGGGTTGTTTTGGAATAACTGTCTACGCTCAAACCAAACCACTAGTTCAGAAGGAGATGCCTTTTTTATATATATATATATATATGTATACTTCAAAAGTTACATCTTCAGAGGAGACTCAGCAGTAAGGGAGGATCATAACCAACAGAGCACTGATGGCCCAGCCTTCTTGCCAGGCTGGGAAGCTAAAGGACATCGAGGGAGAGGTCGATTATATGCTGCTGAGCTGAGTCAGAAGAAAATTATTATCCTAGAAAGCAGGGGGAAATCAGCTTTAATGCATCCCAGTCTTCTCCATGGATTGATCTAGACTATTGTGATCCTGAGTAAATTCGTGCCTTTGGGATATAATCTGACCTTTACTGACTAACGAACCACAAATGATGATAAATAAGTCCTCTTACTGCCTTATTTTTTAAATTAATCCATTTTTGCTTTTAAATATTGAAAAATCAAATGCACCCACAGCTTTATTTCCTCTATTTTAAAATTAATTTCCATGTGATACATTATGAAGCAATTTTAGGCACCTTCTGATTTTCAGCCTGCTTTTGCATAAACACTTTTTTTTTTTTTTTGTGTGGTCTGCTGGGCTTATATGAATTAACTTGGAAATCCATAAAGTGTTTTGGCCTCTAAATGATACATTATCTCTCTCTCTCTTATCGTCGTCAGACTCTGCAGGCAAGGACTGGTTGCCACAGCAGTCTGTATTAAAGCAATGGTTCTGGATGATCAACCCTCTAAAGTGTGAGCTTTTTTTTTTTTTTTAATGCCACAGCAGATTCTCAAATTGTATTCTGTCTGTGACTCAGGTTCCAAATGCATCTTTTTGAATAATATCTTCAGGGTATACAGCTGTTGAAACTTCAAAAAGTGTGACAGTGCATTCAGCTTCTATCAATCACCAATGGATCTGACCTTTTTTTTTGGTTGAGTGAAGTAAGAATCTTTTTGTATGTACTTTTCCGTGTCTCAGGGGGATAAAGCTTCTTCCCCCTGCAAGGCACTTTGACTTTCAGTGCAATGCAGAGACCCTTCAAATCTACCTTCAGCTAAGGTAATTCATCACAAACACCTAGGAAGGCAAAGACGGTCTTTTTATTTTAATGATTTTTTTTTTTTTCCTTGAAAAGTAAGTCTTTCATTGTTATGGGGTTTATGCTTTTCTTTCCACTTCAGTTTTCCCTTTCCCACCCCATATATCATCCAGTGAGGAAAGTATTTGTTTTTTAGTTTCTGTCTCCCGAACAAATCTTTCACAGAAATGGGTAGCATTCATTGATATTATTATTATTAGTGCATTTATTAATGTAGAACAAGAATAATTGGAAATATTTTATATATTTTCTAATACTGAAAAGATGGTTGGGTGAACAAAATAAAGCTCAGAATTTAGATGGCAAGAGCAATGTGTAGGATGTCTTTTTAAGGGGCACACTATCTGAAAATCATGTTACTAACAGAGCTAAGTATACATATATATATATATATCTCAGTACCCAAACTCCTTGAAAATCCATGTCCACAGTACAGGTTTTCAAAGCAGTTTGCAGGAGATATCTTCCATGGTACTATAGGATGGGCTTTAAATCCCTCACAATGCTTAAAATAATCCAATGCTATTGCTATTACAAATGAAACCTTTATGTATGATGTGAGGAAAAAAAAGATCTAACTTGAAGGTTTCTTGCCAGACTGAAAATCTTAGTCTCACAAATTCTGTTGTCAATGTCCATTACATACTGATATGAGGTAGGTGAAAATGTAATGAGTGTAAGCCCTTTAGTTCTGTACTTCTCATTTTTCCTCTGTAACTTGCAAGTATGAAAGGATCTGTAAAATAAACATAAAAGAGAAGGAATCTGTCTTGCTTATCCCCTTTGCTCCTCTTCCTCCTTTCAAAGTTTATGACTTCTGATTTACAAAAGTCTTCCTTCAAATACAGACTTGCCCAAAGTGATTTCATATCATATACAGGAAATCCTAAATCTCAAGATGCTCAGAGAGACTTGATCATCTCCCTTATGAAGAAAGACTGAGGGAACTGGGGGTGTTTAGTTTTGAGAGGAGAAGACTGAGAGGCAACCTTATTAATAAATATCTGAAGGGTGGGTGTCAAAGGAAAGGAGCTAATCTTTCTGTAGTGCCCAGCAATAGGACAAGGAACAGTGGGTATAAACTTGAGCATAGAAGGTTCCACCTCAACATGAGGAGGAACTTCTTCACTATGAGAGTGACAGAGCCTGGAACAGGCTGCCCAGAGAAGTTGTGGAGTCTCCTTCTCTGGAGACTTTCAAAACCCATCTGGATGCACTCCTGTGAGACATGCACTAGGTGATCAAACTTTGGCAGGGGGTTTGGACTCGAGGATCTCTAGAGGTCCCTTCCAACCACTAACATTCTATGATTCTATAATTCAGTGGGACAGAGGAGTACATTTTGGCCTAAGGTTTCCTGAGTATGGAACTGTATAAAATGTAGATCTGGCTAAACTGTGACATTTTTAAAATTTATGTCAGGTATTGTCAAAATGTTCTTCTCAATTATCTCCTTCTCCCCAAGAGATATTCTGAAATCTGAAATCATTAAAGTATGTTAAACACAATATTATTTAAAATAGCCTTTTTATTTTTTTTTAAAGATATTTCTATTTTTCTTCTGAAAAAGATGACAACTGAAATGCAAACCAAAATATTTCCTCTTGAATAGAACAAAATGCTTTATCTCACCCAAAGCAATTTTAACATTTTTCTAGGGATGCTGGTGAACTGACATGTCAGTTATTTATGCAGCTTTCGTCTTGTGGTTTTCCTCAGTATAACCATCATTAGGTATTTTGGGGGGCTTTGTGTGTTTGGTGGTTTGTTTTTTTTTCTTTTTCTCAGAGAGGAATTATGGAGATGGGAGTAAAGCTGGGAAGCTCAGACTGTTCTATTAGTTTCTCTTTTCTTTTCCTGTTATCGCTTTCAGTTGTGTAGCTCATTTGCAAATAATGAAAAGGGTTTCTTCACTTCTAGCAAAGGCCTTTTATTTAATTGAAAGCAACCAGCAGGTGGTTCTTGTAAAATCTCATTAGCCTATGATTGTTTTTGACACCTCTTTGAAGGAACGTTACATTACCTTACAATTGGAAATACACCCCATGTGTAGGTTAATTGTCATGGATTATAATATAAGAAACACTAACTTTTTCAAGATTTATTTTTTAAAAAAGAGGATATTTTAGCAGTCTAAGGTAGTTTTATGGTCTTCCTTACAGAGCATGTTGTAATGTTGGTATCCTCTCTGTGCCCCTCTATGCTGGGGAAGTGTCATAGGCTGCAGCAGGGGATGAAAACCAAGCACAGAAATTAGAGTGGAGCCATCATACAGTTATTTTGGCTCTTGATTCTCTGAGGCCTAAATTACATAGATAGATCAAACACATTTTCCAGTTGTGACACAACCACTGAATGTATTTCTAAAAATTGTGTCTATATCAGAACATGAAGATAAAGATCATCCTGGTGCATCTGACCACATGCCAAAGGACAATTTTATTATTTCATGGAGAGTAGCCAAGAAGGAAAGAGAAAGAAAAAAAAATATCTACATGGGCACTGATGTGGAGAGAGGAAATGTACCCATATTCAGTTTCTCTTCAGTGTTTGATCCTGGGTTGTTTCTTGCTCTTTTTAAAGCTGTAGAAATCCTAACCCGCTGGCATAATTCCTAACTAAGGACCTACTGATGAGAGAGCAAAAATTCCGAGTAGATGTGATATGACCCTGTAACTCCTTCTGAGCACTTATGGGAGATTGTCCACGTCAGAACCATGGCATTTGATTACATAAGTACTATAATAGAAATTCTGAAGGAAATATTCAGTATCTTCTTTCAATTTACATGTAGGGGGCTGATTTTTGTCTAAACATATTGACAGGAGTTATTTTTATGATTCTCTTAGAGCGTTTACTGTGGATGTATGGCCCAGAAGACCAGTTACTTGCTGTTTTTTTCATATGTGTTTATATTCTGACTTGAAATTGCTGTATATCTCCTAAAGCTCTGGAGAGAGCATCATGTAAACAGATGCATATTCATGATATAATAAAAAATAAATATAAAAATGTTGACATGACTTAAAAATATGAGTGTAGTGTTTATGTTCTGGCTTTTCCTTATACATAGAAAATGAACCATGTACAAGTAAGCAAGGGAAGATTTCACATAGAAGAAAGAACTGGAATGAACAGAGCTGCACTTCTCAGATCATGCCCAAATTGGAGAGAAAATTTCAATAGTCAAGTCATTCTGGCTCATGAGGAAAATTTTGATTGCAGGCAAAGTCGTGCAAACTCAGCATACGACACAAATGATTCCTTGATGTCAATGAATTTCCCACTTATTCATGATATTTTTGTTTTTCAAAAGATTTAACTACCACCTGAGGGATTATCACATCTTCAAATTGTTGAGTTCTGCTTCTGCTCTTCACTAACTTCAGTAAAACAGATTCTCAATTAAAGATAACCAGTGGATGTATAATGTGATTTTCATAGTCTGTTATCTGTTAAGAGTGACAAGGATTTCTGTTTTCAGCATTCCCTCTAGGTCCATAAAGTACCATTTGACCCTGAAATAATTTTCATAGTTTTCCTTCTACAAAATAACCACACTCCAATATACTCTCTTCTGTTGCTAGAGAAATGGTAAGTCTACTCTGCTTCAGTTTCTCTTTCCTTTTTAGACTAAGGTGAAAGATATATCAGAAAAAATAATTCTAACTCTCTCTCCTGGGCTTTTGAAATCTGTTTCCCAAGGTGGGGAAATAGAGAATCTTGGACAATGAGGACAGCAGCACAGTTAGCCTAATCTAGTTGCAATGTGTATGTCTTTACATATGTATCGCCAGGTCTGGTAAGTTATTTGCAAAACAGTCATATGCAGGGTAATTTCAAGGAGTGAGGATTTATCATCAGTGTTTTATTTGTTATTTTAAGTGAATTAGCAGAATACAGTGCATCCACATGAGGATGATAGACACTTTTCTGCAGTAAAGACAAGTAAATACAGAATTTTCTTTGCTAAAAAAGAAAAATTAATTACATAGTTAGAAATTGACATGATGCATAATTAGTAGCTGTGTCTGTATTTCTACATATAAGAAAAGGTGCTTAGTACATTCCCTTCTGAGGCGGTTAGAGTGAAGAAGTCCAAGTGCTCATTTTGAGGTAAGACCGGGAGGAAATAGAACAAGGAAAATAGAACTGAGTAAAAAGAACTCTTGTTTCAGCAGCCCAGATGTTACTTAGGTGAGGCAGAGTACTAAAGATGCCATTGTATGAGATAAAATCAGATGCAGAGAAATGTAGATAGCATATTTAGGTTGATAATGGGATTCTGAAACTCAGAGCTTGTCTACTTTTTTGTAAATTTTCATTTTTTCCTATGATTTGTTTTGCTGTTTTGACTGTATTGAGTGTTCCTGCAATCCCAGCTTTCTTGCACCCTATTACAATTCTTCTGCACCAAAGTTATAGCTTTGGTAAGACAGAGGTAAGTGGAAGCATTACAGCAAATGAGACAACTCCATAGGCGTTCAAACCAATGAAGATAGAAGCCACAGAAAGATGCAAGTGAAATCCCAGGAGACAAAAAAACCTCTTGAAGCTGAGTTTTGTTGCTTGTCTTTGTGGGGCACATTCAGCACACGAACAGGGTCCCATAGCATCTTGGGTTGTTGTGGTTGAATCCCAGCCAGCAACTAAGCACCACTCAGCTGCTCACTTACTCTTCCCCACTTCCAGTGGGATGAGGAGGTGAATCAGGAAAAAAAGTAATACTTGTGAGTTGAGATAAGAATAGTTTAATAACTAAAATAAAATATAACAATAACAGCAATAATAAAATATAATAATAATTGTAGTAATGAAAAAGAATAGAACAAAATGAGAGAAAGAAAACCCAAGAAAAGACAAGTGATGCAAAATGCAGTTGCTCACTACAAGGTGACCAGTGCCCATGCAGCAATCTGATCCTCCCAACCAACTTTCCCCAGTTTGTATACTGAGCATGACATTCTATGCTATGAATATCACTTTGGGTAGTTCGGGTCAGCTGTCCTGGCCATGATCTTTTCCAGCTTCTTGTGCACCTGCTTGCTGGCAGAGCACAGGAAATGGAAAAATCCTTAACTTAGAATAAGTGTTTGCAAGCAACAACTAAAGCATCAGTGTGTTAGCAATATTATTTTCATACTAAATCCAAAACACAGCATGATATCAGATAATGGAAAAAAAAATTAACTTTATGGCAGCTGAAAACAGGACACAGGTTGATCCTGTTTTCAGTAGTCAATCACTTAAAATTATATTACAGCTCTGATGAATCTGCTTAACTGGTAATTGTACCTGGAGCAACAGCAGCTATACTGTAACATTTAGCCTCAAGATTTTATTAAATGAATATTTAAATGATTAACTTAGATGGTCTATTGACAGATATTGTTGGCACCTAAAGAGGCAGTAAAAGACTAAATCTGCTGTCATTAGCACACAAACATCTTCACTATGGTGCAGAGCTGGAGATGTGGATACTGTGCCTGTACACATACTCTTTGACTACAGAACCTTTGGCATCTGGACACAACAGATACGAAGTTGCTGAGAACCACATCAGTTCCCATCTTCCTCAAATGCCATGCTTCAGCATCAGAGTCACTTGACAGAGCACAGGACAGAAGGATACCCGTGGCCTGAATTTAGTAGCTATTGTTGCTGATGCTGGACTATGATACCTTTCATATACAAGGAAAATAAGCAAATGCAACTTTCACTGGCCTTATCACACTCATAAGGACAATTTTACCTAGGACAATGTGGCATATGAAATGAAATGAAATTAGTTTCCACAGGGAGCATTCCAGTGTTTGTCTTACATTAGGAATTCATTCAGACTGACCCAAAGCAATAGCTGACAAAATGTATGTGAGAAATATAACCATTATACACATTAAATCCAAAGAAATCCCACCCATCCTAATCCAGTTAAAGTGTGTAGGAATCAGTGATGGAAATCTGCTAATGCAGTCACATATGTTTTAAATGCTTTCAGTTAAATGCTGTGACAGTCATTAGCTCAGTAACTTTAAATTCCAAGGAGCTAAACCCATGTTACTTAAGTGGACAAGAAGATCAGTTAAGAAGTGGCAGCTATTTAAAAGCAAGGGAATAAAGAATGGTAAAGTCATCTATCTGATGGGCCCATCAAAAGATGTATCTTTCTTATGGAAAACAATGAATTAGGAGCTTTTTCACTAGTCACCTTATTGCAGAATTGCCCAAAGTGCTGGAAGCAATGCTGTATTCAGCTATATTATGGCTCATGAAGTTACCTGGGACAATCTTCAGTGGTTAGAGAGAAACCACAAATAGGACAATGAAGGTGAAGATGAAGGGTTTTGGTGGATCTAATCTCTCTCTAAATATGAGTTATTCCTCATGGCCACAAATGAGATTTTTTGTCCTGACAACCTTCAGAAGTCTGACCTGATGAAAGATATCAGTCATAACCACCAGGTACAAGTCCTGAGACAGAGCATATTTTTCTTCGAGGCATACCTATCCCAGAAGTACCTGCTACCTTGCCTAGTCAGAAAATCAGTGTCCTGTTTAACATGGGATTTTATGCTGACTCAAAGGGAAGCCCAAAAATCTCTATGCTGCTTTTAGAAAATAAAAGAATTTGTACCACTAGAAAGTAAGTGTATGAGGAGATCCTCTGTCAACCTGTT
Organism: Todiramphus chloris collaris; assembly: GCA_025345505.1. NCBI lineage: Eukaryota > Metazoa > Chordata > Aves > Coraciiformes > Alcedinidae > Todiramphus > Todiramphus chloris. The sequence continues at coordinate 563,701 of JANVCC010000152.1, read as the reverse complement.
CTATCTGCCTTCATTAGCTGACTGAAGTACATGCAGATTTTTTATGTGCAGTGGCCATGAAGTTATAAAGGGTCTTGTCCTTGGATCTGACAAAATTAAGACAGTTAGGAACAAGCCTTACTAGCTTTTCATGCATAAAATGTATTTACTCATTATCAGAAACAATAAATCTTGTGAGGAAGAGAGTCAGGCATTTGCCCCCAGCTATCATATAATCTTTTCCCCCCAAATCAATAGTACATTATGCAGCAATGTATCAGACAGTGGGCAGTTATATTGAGTAGTTATTAAATTAGACTCACATCCATCCACATCTATTTATATTTCATTCTCTATCCTATTCTTTATACAGGGGTAATGAAGTTTTTCTTGGGACTTCCAAAGGCAACTGTAAACATTACTTGTAACCATAGGCTGTCTTGTAGTGGCTGACAAGTAATCAGGCTATTCAGAATCCTTTGAGAATTGTAGTGACAAAACTTGGATTTGTTTCTGAGAAATATCTAACAGACTTCCTCCATACTTCATGTTAAAAGACAACACTGGAATTGCTTAAAAACTCCAGAAACAAACCTCTATAATTATCAGAAGTAAACTCAAATATAATTTTTTTTTTTCAGAACTATCTTAGTTCTGTGATTCTGCAAATTTGGGATTAACATATCAAACAGAATTTCTTTTTTTCTTACATTTACACTTCTAAGTTCAGGTCTAGGGTATGTTAGTAAGTTCATACTTAAAAAGAAAAAACTAAAGTATATTTATCTAAAAACTATATTTTCCTCCATGGAGAAATATTAAAGAATACTTCTTATATGAGATATCAAAGAGAAAAATGTATTATTTTGTGTAAAGAACTTGATGAATTTTGGATAGCAGCATTCAGGTAAAATATTTCTTGGGACATAAAGTATATGACATTTTTTTAAAAAGGAAGTAAATACTAAAAGAAGAAAACAAAAAATGCAAGAGGAATAAACAAATGAAGTGCATATCTACAGGATGCTGAATATCCTCCACATTTCAATATGAAATTATAGCACTCACACCTTCCCTCAGGTTCCCAGCATCTTTCTACATCAGAGATATTATTTGAGCAGTGAAAGGTAAGGAATATGCAGCATAAAAAGATTAATTTAAAGGCATAGAAAATATCAAACCTTTGCTCTCAAAGTACTTGTGAATATTTGGAATTAATAGAACACTGACTGTAATCCACCTCAAATAGCATCAATTGTAAAACCAAAGAACAATAAAAATCATAAATAGGAAACAATAAATATGAAGGAAAAATACAGATTGCTCTCAGGGTCAAGTCCCTGACTAACGTGCAATAGATCCACTGAGTTAAGAGAGTGGCCATGATTTACAATGGCCAATGATTTGCCCTGTATGTCTTGCACTCTGACCTTCACTAATGCCTGGCACCATTGATTCTCTTTTTTTCTCTGAGACATTGATTTCAGTGGGGAATTGTGCCCATGAAAGCAGGACAGAATAGAGTCCTTTCATTTTGAGTTGGCATTTCCCAGCCATGGAAGAGCAGTGTATTAATCAGAACAATCAATAGTCCTCTGACCCTCAATGCATCCCACTCAAGTGAAAAGACATCACCTCTATTTTTGATTAATCAGTGCTGAGTATCCAGTTCTGAAGTAAGATCATCTGAGAAATAGTTATACTAAGCAGATTTAGGGCTTGATTTGCAATCCACTTGGGGGAGTTTCTAGACGAGAAAGTTCTTTTTAAGTGCTTGGGAGTCTTAAAACGCCAGAGAGTATTTTCATTCTGTACAATGACATGTGGGTCTATCCCATCCAGTATCTGCTCTCAATCTGTTCATCACCCAGTCTATACTGATACCAGTGATTGCATTGACTCAGATGCAGGACCTTGCTTCTGGGTTGGCACAGTCACCAGTGTTAGTACAGGCTGGGTGATGAATGGATTGAGAGCAGCCCTGCAGAGAAGACTTGGGGTGCTGGTGGATGAAAAGCTGGACATGAGCTGGCAATGTGTACTTGCAGCCCAAGAAGGACAACTCTTTTCTGGGCTGCGTCAAAATAAGTGTGGCCACCACACCTAGGCAGGAGATTCTGCTCCTTTACTCCAGTCTTGTGAGTGCCCACTTGGAGCACTGCATCCAGATCTGGGGTCCCTAGCACAAACAAGACATGGACCAATTGTAGTAGGCCCAGAGGAGGGCCACAAAAATGATCAGAGGGCTGGAACACCTCGACTATGAAGAAAGGCTGAGATAGTTAAGGTTGTTCAGACTGGAGAAGAGAAAACTCCAGGGAGACCTTATTATGACCTTTCAAGACTTAAATGGAGCTTATAAGAAACTTGGAGTGAGACTTTTTATACCAGGGCATATAGAGACAGGTCAAGGGGTAATGATTTTAACCTAAGAACATAGATGTAGATTAGATATAAGGAAGAAATTATTGATGATGAGTGGTGAGACACATTGACCAGAGAACTTGTGGATACCCCATCATTGTGATCAAGGTCAGGGCTTCAAGCAACCTGACCTAGTGAAATAAGTCCCTGTCCATGGTGGAGGGATTGCACCAGATCATCTTTAAAGGCTCTGTCCAACACCAACTACTCCATGATCTGTATCTTTATTTGTACAAGTGTTTACTTGAAATAGTTCTGGTAGGAGGCAGTAGCTTCCTAAACTGTGATGGAAAAATCACTTTCAGCATGAAGGTGGGAGGAAAGACAGATGGGCTCTGAAAGGCAAGGCAGGATGGGCACGTTTGCCTCAAAGTTTTGAATGATCAGTGTATACAATGTGGAGGCTTTCACAGCAGTCAGCATTTGCCAGTTATTCCCTTGTTACCTACTCAATGAATCAACTTAATGAGAGAAGGTAAAGTTCAACATTTCAACAAATGCTTTCATATGCCACTTCTGAAACATGCCTTATTACCCATTTAAACTGTGGTCCAGTCATTTTCTCCCACAAACTCACAAAAAAAGAATTGAATTTTCTCCTTTTTTAACATTACTATCAACGTTTTTTGCCTATCGGTCACTTTAACATCAGTGGATGTTTCAGGTTTCTCCCTTATCTTAATGAATCTGCCTCCCAGGGAGGATGTGAGTAATAAAAATAGAACATTTCTAGTGCTTTGTATTGCTAGGGTTTTATGCTTTAATATAAAATCAATCTCTATTTTTTTTCCTATTTTTTGTTAAAAGCACTTCTCTACATTAGGAAAACAGCAACATATTAATACAGATGTGATCACCAATGCTAGGCTGGTTATTTCTGGTACCTAATGTAATTAAATTCAGACAAAATAATGATTTATTTATTTATTTATTTATTTTTATTTTTGTTTGTTGTGTCTTTTTTTTGTCTAAAAATTTTCCCTGAGAGTAAAGTCAATGGCCTGATGAGTTAAATTGTCCCAAAGTGTCACTTTTTTTTTTTTTTTTTCTTTTTCTGCTAATGATTGCTGGAGTAAAGATCAGGAAGCAGAATGACAGCATGCCTGTTGTAAAATAAGTTTTTCTCTGAATTTCTCTGATTCAGGTGAAGAATGTACACTTCAATCCTTGTGCATAGCAGTTTCTGTATTCCTTTTAACTAGCTCTGCAAGAAAATGCCAGTGTATTGAGATGCCCCAATTAAATTTTGTTGATGCAGTGAACTTTATGGCTGAGCAATGCCACTGCTAGCAATTAGACTAACAGCAAAGCATACATCACTCAGAAATAATCAGTTGACTTTTCCATGGCAACATGAGGGAGTTTCAGATGTTAAGCACTGTTCCAAACAACCTTTTTTCAATTATTTCAGAAGTTTTCAAGAAGCATGTCCATCCTCATTTATTTTAATCAAGGAATTGAAGGACCTCTGCTAGAATATTTTACTATATGCAAAACCATGTGGAAATCATGTAAGTAAATGTTATAAAAAGAATGGATATGCTTATCTAGAGAACACAAAACATGTAAAAAAGGCACCATTATTTCCCTTCTCACCCCTGAAAAAAAGGAAATGACATTTTGAAAAATATAGTGCTTACCAAGTCATTTCCATGCATTCAGTGATCATCCTAATTTCATCTAGAAACTGTGCTGCCTTAGACAAAACTGAATGGCTTTAGGGTGATGTGCTTGAGGTGATAGGAAGATCAAGAGGGGTCAGGAAAATGAGAGGAAAAGGGTGATGCTTTCTTATATTTTGATAAAGTTAAATCAAAAGAATAAGCCCTATTTGTGCTTGTCAGACCATTTTGTGTCTGAGAGGCAAGGTTTACCCAGTTTCTGATCTCAAGGAGTAATGATTGGTAGCCTCCCTCATTCTGCACAGTGTTTGTATATGATACTGCAGTCCCCGCTGACATTAATGTTTTTTTTTACTCAGGCGGGATTTGTAAAATATCCCGGTTGTTTAATACCTTGCCTCTATGTGCAGTTATATATAAAGACTGCAGCCTTTTCCTCACTCCCATCCCAGAGTTGCTCCAGTTTATAGGAAGCAATACATTACAACAGCTATTGGCAAAAGCTTTGTAGGGAAACTGCAGCCCCTTGGCACACACAGTTCTCAACTTATCCTGAGGTCTATATCCTTTGGTTAGTTGCCTGTGCTGGTGTTCAAACAAATAATTGATTAGTGAATGATGTGCCTGTAAACAATGCTCAAAATGGTGCATTTTGTGGGACCAACATAATTGTCCTGCTGTGGAAATGGTTCCTCTGAACCTGGGGGCTGTTCATGTCAAAGGTGTGATGCTGGGAGAGACCAACTACCAACAGGCACCATCTAGGCAAGGGAATAGTGTTTCAGAGCACAGTGGCTGCTCATCCTCAGCTTCAGTGGCTGGAAAACCACAATAGCTCATATCCCATTCACCTCATTCTCTTGGTGAGAAACTACAAGATTGGTGCTGCTTAATTTTGGTCACTTATGATGGAGTCATTCCATAAGAAACTGGCGTTGCTTGGCCATCTGCTTTAAATATATGTTTCAGAGGAGGTGTTAGTGACTTAAAGGAGCTTATTCCTCTTTTCTGACTATAAAGGAAATCTAGATGACTAGGTCAGATCTGAGTGCATTACTGACTTCTACATTTGGTTAGATGAATGGTGCCCTAAATTTTTCAGAAAGTCTTCTTTTGAATGCATAGATATCCCAAGAAAGCTAATGATCAGCTCATCAATGTCTTTTTCTTCTTTTAAGAATCATCAGACTGTATTTGAATTACCTCTGAAATAGCAGTAGAGGTTGAATTGCAATTTTCAGCTGACTCATCACATTCAGAGATGTGATTCTGTTGATGAAACCATTGTATTTAAGTGAATGTATCATCAGAAGCAGCAACTATCATAGCCTCAAACTTCCTTATTCAAAGCAGACCTAAAGCTGAAAGATATGTGCTGAGCTGTGCTTGAACAGCATCAGTACACTGGTAAATTTTCTGAGTTTTGGAGGTTTTCTTACACTTTTCCTTGTTTTCAAGTCCTCACTCAGTTTTTCCTCAGTTAAGTTTACTGAATGTCTGCCAAAGTCAGCACATCCCTGGATTTCTGGGCTGTGTTTTGCATTATTCTCCCAATTCATGTGAAGAGGAAAATATCAATGCCTTGTCCTAGTAACAAGGGTGACAATAACTGTCATTTAAGGGCACATCTACACTGTATGTTGCCTGTATGGACAGTTTGGATTCAGCCTTGATTCAGACACAGAAGGCAGTTCCACCTCAGGACACTGATTTTTTATGGGAACCAGTTTATCCCATTTTTCTCTTGCAGATGCATCTTTGGTCTGTTTCTTTAGGACAGCAGATATCAATGAGGAAGGATTCTCCCACTTGATGAAAGGTATGGGTCTTACCTCTTGCTTTATGCATGTCTATACATGTAGATACCTCTGCACAAGGTGGCAAACACACCACAAGTGACAAAACATCTATCTTGAATGTTATATTTCCAGGAAGTAGAGAGGCTTTTCTGTTTTCCTCTGGGTTCTCACTCTATATATTGCAACCAACCTCTCACTTTTGTCCTGTAAGCCAATCTTTCATCTGCCAGGAGGACAATATCCAGGTACATCTGTCCCCAAAGCACTTATTTCAGGAAATGTTAGTCACCTCAAATCTGCAACTGAGAGCAAGTGTCACTTTCTGTGATGAATTTTTAACTGACAAAGTTTCCAGAACATTCTCTTCATTAAGTAAGGACTCAAGTTTTACTATTAATATATAGGTCACTGTTGAAACTGAAGCATGAAGTCAGACAAAATCTTGCTCATTCCTTTCCATCTTCCACTAGTAAATCTGAAGGTCCTTCAAACAATCACACTCTATTGGGTATGCATGGCAAAGTTTTGGAGAAAAAGGATCGTTACAAGGGTGTCTTCTAGAAACTTCACCCATGGCTGGTAAAGCCAATGCCAACTGGCTTCAAGACAGACCTGCCACTGGCCAAGCCTGAGACAATCAGCAATGGTGGTAGCACCTCTGTTATAACATACTTATAAAAGGGAAAAATAAACCCTGCACAATTGCAGCTAGGAGAGAGGAGTGAGATAGGTGAGAAAAACAACTCTGCAGATGCCAAGGTCAGTGAAGAAGTAGAGGGAAGAGGTGCTCCAGGCCCCAGCCTGTGCTGAAGATCATGGTAAGGCAAGTTGTGCCCCTGCAGTTCTTGAAGGTTAATGGTGGAGCAGATGCCCACCTTCAGCCCATGGAGAACCCCATGCCAGAGCAGATGGATGCCAAAAGGAGGCTGTGAACTTGTGGGAAATATGTACTAGAGAAGGCTCCTGGCAGGACCTGTGACACTGTGAAGGATCCATGTTGAAGCAGTCTGTTTCTGAAGGACAACACTCCATGGAAGGAACCCATGCTGGAACAGTTCATGAAGAACTGCAGCCTGTGGGATGGATCCCATGCTGAAGCAGGGGAAGAGTGTGAGGAGTCTCCCTTGGAGGAGGAAGGAGTGGCATAGACACAACCCCCATCCCCTGTCCCCCTGTGCCACTGTGGGGGTGGAGGTAGAGAAATCAGGAATGAAGTTGAGTCCAGGAAGAAGGGAGAAGTGGGGGGGAAGGTGTTTTAAGATTTCATTTTTATTTCTCATTATCCTACTCTGAGTTGATTGGTAATAAATTACATTAATTTTCCCTGGGTCAAGTCTGTTTTGCCTGTGACAGTAATTGCTGAGTGATCTCCCTGTCCTTATCTTGACCCACAAACTTTTTGTTATATTGTCTCTCCCCCTGTCCAGCTGAGGATGGAAGTGATAGAGAGGCTTTGACGGGCACCTGGCATCCAGACAGGGTCAACTCACCTCAGACACACAAGTAGTTGGCAATCTCCTGGATTTAAAAATCACTAAGGTAATAAGTATGGAAGATGAGAAACTGCAAAATGATGGGGTGAGGGCAAAAATAGATTCAGAAGCTATTTTAAATGGCATAGAAAAAAACTCAACCCTGATTTACTAGTGACTATCTCAATCAAAATCCATTTATCCACTCATGCCTGTAATGGTACTGTACAGAGAGAAGACTCCCAGAGTCTTATCATTATTCATTACTACTCATTACAATAATAATGTACAGTGAATTCCTCTGCCCATCGAAAGAAGGCTGATGTACTGTACATGCCCTAAGCGTAGATACTGAAACAATGCTGTAATCACCTTGTTTTGTTCTCCCTGTCCTACAGAATCCACACCTACATCCCCCCCTCTTTTTTTTTTTTTTTTCTCCTTGCCCAGTTTTAGGGCAAATTAGAAAATTAAAAAGTGTCCATTACCTCCCTTTCAATATAAGATTCTGAAAACCTCAAGTACATGAAAGAAAAAATTGTTTACTTTAGTGTAACAAGTGCCAGAGGAAATCAGGGCTGGCAACATAGACCATGAAAACCTTATGTTGCCTGTTCCTTTCTTCTTCTTTCCTTTACTCTGAAATCAAAATCATGTTGATGCTATTCAGAATACAATGATTGAACGCTCCCTGATCACTTCATATTATGCTCTTGCCATCATTCCAAGATTCATGTAGCTGACTGCCATTAGTCAAAATCAGTCCAAAGATACTTTTTTTCTTCAGATAAGCAAAAATCACGCACGCCAAGGGATATCCTTATATCTCCAGTGAGCTAAAGTCAGTTTTTCAGAAGGTCACTTTGGTTGAAGAACTAGTTTTTTATAACTCTGCAGGTGTCAGGCACTATGTATAAAAAAGTCCCTACTGGATGTGTTCTCTTTCTTTTAGCCTTTACCTCCTACCATGCTTTATTCAGGTGCTGTAGTGGGAATCTGGAACCCTGAATTCTCCTCTCAAGAACCCAGTGCATGATTGTGAGCTTCTCCATGTTTCTACTTTCCGTTTATTCAAACTGGAAATACATGGAATTAATTTTCCCCATGAAGCTGTTATGACTTGGCACATTAAGTTTTGAAAATTACTTTGAAATTACAGAATAAAAGGCTTACTAACATTGTTTTGATATTGTAAACATTGTTATAACAACCCACATATTAAGACTATTTGGCCTAGGTAGACAACAAATTCACCCTGTACACACAAAAAACAAACAAGCGAACAAACAAACAAGCAAACCAGCTTCCATTCCCTTTACCAAATTAGTCTCTACACTCCCACACCCATAACCTGCATTAACTGGTAGAAAGATACTCAATTGCGCCAAATTTTACCCTATTGTAAAAAAAATGAAGTTGCCTCAGGTATTCATTTTCCCCCAAGTGCTTTCTGCTGTCAGTTTATAAACTACTCAAGAGCATGATTAACTGAAAATCCTCAGAGATTCTCTGAGGAAATCTTGTGCTTTTTCTAAGATCGGCAGTTCCTGGTTTGGCCTTACAAAATGCACGCTGAATAATAAGATGTCCTTTATTCTCATGCGACTCCTCTAAAGGTCAGTTTAAGCAGGCTGACACAGCTATACTAAGAAAATTTCTCAAACTGATGGCTCATTTTCTTTGGAGAAGGGTGTTTAGTCAATAGATAAGACAGTACTAAGAGCTCCGTGCAGCACCATGTAATTGATGGTCACAAAGCACTGTCAGAATTGAAGCTTTCCCGGGCCATCCCATCAGTTCTGGAGAACTGTGACTTTATGTTGATTTCTCACTTTTTTCATCCTTATGGGTCGTAATTCCACCTTCTTTTTAACTCTCAGTCGTTTTTTTACTTATGTTGGTACAGTATTTCTCAAGCTGATTCATAGTAACTGCTCAGGCTAGCTGGCTTCGCCTGAGTAAGGGAGTACAAACCACTTCTGCAGTGGTCAGCACAAATTAGAATCTAAATAGATGGTTTAAACTAACCTTTTTCTAGTTGGGGTGAGCTGAAATGCAGATCAGTGGTCACTTCCTACAGCATAAGCTGTAATTTCTTAATACTTGTTAACATAATTGCTGTGATCATCCTTACTTTCATCATAGTGCCTGGAAGGGGACACTTTTTTTATGAAAGCAGAAGGCATTTTTGATTTGTTGATGTGCTTGAATTTTTTTTTTTTTTTTTTTTTTAATCAGTTTTTCCCAGATGCATTTGAACTAGCGAAAAATCATGGTCTTGCTCACATGAAGAGACTGGTTTAAGAGATACCAAAAAGCACAGTTTCACTAGTACCTCTTAAACCAGGAAATTTTTCTGGTGTTATGACTGGCAAACTTCTAGGTTATACCAGACTTACACAAATCATGGTTTTGCTTCCAGTAACTTAATTTATAACTGCATGTTAATATTTTGATCTCTTTCTGTTAGTTTTCAAGTCTTATGCTAGTGATTTTTATTCATATTTTGGAGATGATCTATAATCAGTTTTACCATCCCTGCCAGTAGAACCACATCCTGCAGGGCTGTCAGACCCCTTGCAGCCCACAGCAATCACCAGCAGTATATCCTCTCCTGAACTGGTACTTACAGTTTTCTGGTCTAACTTCTACAGGACAACAATTTTGAATATACTTTGTTGTAACTTCTGATGATTCTCAGCACTGCAAGATTGATCTCTTATATAAGCGAACTCAGTTACTGCCCTGTGTCTCTTTTATTTAATAAGTGTCAGTTTGGTAGCCTCCCACAGGTCTCAGCTGAACAAGAGAAAAAGAAGTGACCAGAGGTCCATCTGCCTCCAACAGTGACCAGAGGAGAGGCTGTTCAGGGACAGCATGCAAGCCTGACTGCTTTCACCAGTTTCTTCATGCTTCCCAGCAGCCACAACCATTGAAGCTGGAATAGCAGCTGTATGTACATCCCTGCCCAGCACTTTTAGCATCTTCTGTTCATGAATTTGTGTGATGCCTTTGTAAGCCTGCAATGCTGTCTCCTCAGTCTCCTGCAGCAGTAAATTTGACAAATTTACTACCTGCTGCGTGTAGAAATACTTGCTTTTCACTGTTTTAAACTGATGTTTTTAAAACTATTTTCAGCAAGTGCTTCTTGCATTGTGGGATTTGGTAAGCAACTGTTCTGCATTCAACTTACTCACTGTCTTTGAGAGTCTGTAAAACTCAAGTCTGGGTCCTCCTCACCAAGCTGACAAGCAAGTCGAGGCAAAAGTTTGCTCCCCTATTTTTAGCACTTCTGAGATCACATCTGTACCTTATTTTGGGTCTGCAGTGCAGAAAAGACATTGATGAACTGGACATAGTTCAGGGGAGGTCTTCAGGATGGTGGGGCAAAAGTACTTGCCCTGTAAGGAGAGGCTGGGAGAGCCGGGCTTTGTCAGCCTGGAGTAGAGCTGACTTTGGGGAGACCTAACAACTTTCTGCAAGTATTTAGTGAGAGGTGTTGAGTGATGAGAGGCAACGAACACAATTGCAACATGGGAAACCTGACTAGATATTTGGAAAACATATTTATTAGTGAGGGAAGTCAGAAGCCCAGAGAGGCTGTGGAGCCTCTGTCCTCAAGATGGACAAGACTCAGCTGTATTCAGACCTGCAAAACTCAATGTAACTTTGAAATTGGCCCCACTTTGAGCAGGACTCGTCAAGATGATCTCTGACTATGTCTTCCAGACTTTCTGATTTGTCTTTTTTTTTTTTTTCTCTCAGACATTTGAGTACTACAAGGATCTTTGAAACATTGTGGATGACAGCTTGGAAGAGTGAATCAGTACTGTTGAAAGGAAAAGTATCCAGTCTAAATCCCACTGGATTCGGCATTACATACGTGTATATCATCTTACTGCCAACTTTGACACTTTTATGAGCTATGTGGTAAAACACAAAGTAGCCTGAATCACTGAAGTCCAGTGTGGATCTGCCTGCAGGAGTGATGAGCTTTCTTTCATCTGCAGAAAAAAACAGAAGGGCAAAAGACTGTCCTAGCTGAAGGCTGGAGTCATTTTTAGCATATGATCAGGATCTTTCCCAGCATAATGTTTGTTTTGATGAGTATAAGGAAGGACTACATAAAGAAGGTGTTCAAGAAAAAGTCTTTCTGATCTTTTCACTGCTGGTGAGTAAAGGGCTGCTGCTTTTGTGGTACCCGATTAAGTCCTTTAGAATCTTTTTTCTTACAGGAAATGCTAAACAGTCACCAGTATAGAAACACTGCCCCAGTTCCTCCTCAGTCAGGGTGATTTTCTTTCTGCCTTTCCTTTTCCTGCTTTGCTGGTGACTTCCCTCCACACAGTCACTACGTTTGATTTCCAGCAGCCTCAGCAGTGACCCTGTTGCACTTTAACTTGGCTGTCTGCATCCCCAGAAGCTATGTTAATGTTTTCTGATTTGTATTCAGATTGGGTCAGGTGTGTCCCCAAAGATGTGTTGTTCCAATGCATCTACAAAAGGTATGTCATCCTATCCCTTGTGCTCTGCTGCTAAGCTTTGTTTTTCCATTTGTGTTTGCTTGTAAGCTTCATGCAGCGTCCCTAAAAGTCTGAGACTTCAGAGCAGAAATTCCCACATTGCTATTTAGGCTGAGGCATTACTAGGATGCCCCAGTGGAGATCAGAAATCCACTGTGGTGGATGCTGTGGGAGCATCTGTTGGCTGCACAGAGATCCCTAGACCAGAATCACTCATACTCATGCTGAATGAGCACTGTTACACCTGAACTAGAAGTTACAGTGGGAAATGGTGAGCTGGTAGGCAGGTTTCGGCTGCGCAGGGACAATGGTCTTGGCATATCAGCTAGTATTTCTCCATAGCTTGTACATTGTAGTGTGTGGATACACACAAACAATCCATTGTGAGCTTGAGGGTCTCTGTGGTGTGCTCCACTGGGTGATGTGGACATGGTTACTGTCCCTGCCTGGTAGGCAGAGGCTGCAGGAAAAATTTCTGTACTATTTCCATGGCTATTTTTACAAGTGGGAAACAAAAGACGTATTTGTCAGGGCTTCTGTTTGTTGCTTTGTTTAGAGCTGTGGGAAACAAAACATTCAGGGAGACTGAAGGCCATATCCTGCATCCATTTACATCACTGCCAGATCACTGTCTTGATTTCAGATGTGAGGGACTTGAAGGAATTTTGGACATGACAGAATCCCCATTGTCAGGGGACACTCCAAGCAGTGTTTTATTCATACAGTTCCCTTTTCTTCTGATCATCAAGGAGTTTTGGAGAAAACTGCCATCAAGCCTTAAGGTATTTGTCTCGTTAAATAAATATACAGTGTGAAAGTGCCCAGTTTTAAAAGATACCTTTATAAGCAATGGCTTTTGCTAAAAACAAACATAGACAAAGTCACAGTTGTGTAATCTTTGCTATGGAAAAAATGAAACAACTAACCATTTCATAGTAAATCCCTTTTCCAAGCTTGCTGATATGCAGCCATGTAGAAGATGCTCAAATACCTCTCACAGCCCGATTAGCCTAAGGCTTGTGACAAGAAGACTTTTTGTGCTTTCAAGGTGAAGAGATGAAAGAACACATTAAAAACTAAAACTCTTCCCCCACAATTTTGCATTTCTCTGGCTCTCCAGTGAGAGCTTCTGGCAGAATACTTTTTCCTCAAGGAAAAAGAATAAATCACTGAAGTAGGTTAAGGGTAGAAAGAACAGCACAGTGTGCAGGATGTTTCTGAATCCAGAGAAAGTGAGAAAATTCTCAGGCACAGCACTTGTTTGCTTGCCTGAGCTAGTTTCACTGAGAATTGCACGCTGAACCCGTTTGTGTTTACTGTACCTAATTGATAATCAACCAACATAACATCTATTCCAGGCTGATGTCTGAAGTGTCACATCAGTTTGTTGTGCTTCTTTGACCTTAATTTTAATTAAATGTAATTGTTTTGGCTGCTTCTTAAATATAGCTGGTATGTTCCAATAAATCACTTTTAGATATTTCATTAGTGGTGAGTACTGAAAATCAAATTAAGCTCAGGATGAAAATGTAGCTTGACTTTTTTAGCTTATGCTTACTTAGCCAGAAGGAGTTACAGGTTAGGAGAATATTTTAATGGATATTTTATTTTTGAGTGACTGATTCCCAGTCCATAGAAACCATGACAAAGATTTGTGGGAATAACATTGTAGATGTAAATTTACTCCAGTGAGAGTAACTATGAATGTGCAAGCTTTTGATTATGGCTAAGGGTTCTTCAAACTGGGACTCTAGTGGACCATTCAGATGGTAATCTCCTCAAGTGCTGGAGTCTGAGGTCCTTCCAGGAATCAGTCTTGAACAAACTATTTAATACTTCACTAGTGAAAGGGAGAGGTGAAAACACCCTGACTTGTCTGCTAGTTGATGACAGTAAGGATTGGCTTCTCCTAAAAGCTTGATCTAGAGCCTGTTGAAGTTACTGGATATGTGCAGGTGATGCAGAACTGTTGTTTCTTCCTTGTGCTCCTCAGTGCACTATGTTGGGGCACTCATTAAAACCTTTACCATTCAAAGTCTCGGTACATTCAATGTGACCTGGTAGAGCATACTCTGATTTAATATCAGTGAAAAGCAGAGTGCTGCATCGGCTTTGGCACTCTCATCAAGATGGGTGGACCTAGAAGGATAGGCCTTCTAGGGGACCTGATCTCAATCCTTCTGCCTCCTCATGCTTTTACCACACTCACCTGTGCTTCTGACTACTCATTCCTTCAAAAGTTCAAGGGAGAAGATCATGGAAGGGAAAGCTCCTCTGATTTGCCTGCAAGTTCATCCAGCCTCAACTACATATCTTCCTTTGAGGTCTATGATGAAACCTCCTTACAGGTTTTCCTATGCTCACTGTTCTGCCATCTGCAGCCTCACTTTCCTGCTTCTGTATGCCTGTTTCCACCTTTTCTCTTGATCCTTCCAACACACTCCACTCCAGCTTCAACTGTCTGCTCCTCAGTTGCCCATCCTATAGTCATTATACATACTAACCACATTATTTTCTAACTACAGTCAATGGTTCCCTTTATTCCTTTGGGCTCCGGTTATAAAAAGGCTTGCTACTGAAAAGATACAAATAAAATCGTCGTATTTTTGTACATGCTTGCAAAGCATGGTGATTAGGACAAATACAGTTCAAGAACTATCTAGAAACAGAGAATTTGGTCTTTGCTTAAAATCAGACTCTGCTTTTAAGTCTATCAGTGAGATGTGAAGAGCAGATTAGGGCTGTGAATGAAAGGTTATTTATAACATTTTGCTTGTTTAAACTTGGGGCCAAATATTCTTTGTCTTTTTGACACAGTGAATTCATCTGATTTCAAGGGGATTGTTCAGTGGGCAGATTCTGTCCTTTCTAAGACTGACGTGAAAAAAAGACAAAGTGGTACTGCTGTGATAGAGATATTAACCTTCTGTATGGTCAGTTTTCTTTAAGATTCAAAACTCTTTGGGGAAACAAGTAATTTTCTACAAATTTCTGTAGTGTGTAGCATAATGGGCTTAAACCTTTTAGTTATTAGATGTTACTGAAAAAGCACATTTTAAATCATAATTTCGTAATAGATATTTCTAAGCATCTGTACACAGACATAGTTTACTGTTTAAGGAATAAGTTCCTTAGAATTAGGTTATGTTCTAGTCATTGTCTAGAGTGATTGTGTTATGTGAACTGAATATAATTTAATGTCCAGAAGAGAGTTACTTCCTCTCCTGATAAAAGTGTTTTGGAAAATTTTAGACTAATAAGGCAAAAGTTAAAAACATTATGTCAGGAATAAGCTCCATCAGCCCAGTAACCAAGGTGATATCATAACATAAGTGAAAGGAACTGTATGTGAGTTGGTTCTGTAAATCCCACTATACTCCTCTCTTTATTCAAAACAGAGGTTTAATTGGTTACAGTGTAGCTGAATTGAGACAATAAAAAGTATAATTGATTATAACCCCTATATAGCACTAATAGCAGTCATTTTTTTATTGTATTGGCAGCCAAAATTGCATTTCCTCTCTGTCTCGGGTCACTTACCATCCAAACGAGCATTTGTTAATGGAACCAGATCATTAGTAGCTGCTTTTCTGATTTCCATGTCACTGCCTGAGTGCACATTTAAATGTGCACAAAATATTCAGGCTTGGCTTCCTCAGTCACCTGAATATGAAGTTCTCTGCGTTTTGACAAACTGCTCATTTTGCAGCTTGCAGAAGAATGGAAAAGAAAGTGCTGACCACTAACTAGGTTAGTCTAATTACCCTGACAGAAAAATTGGGATCATTGTTATGAGAAACTGAGGAAATAGATGACAGCTCAAGAAAACACAACTGGCATGTTCTTATCTTTTGGGAAGGGACCATGTTTGATTCAGGACTATATTTATTTATTTATTTATTTATTTATTTTCTTCTACATAGAGCACTGCTGTAAGGAGAAAATGGATGCTTTCTGGGCAAATTTCACATTTCATCTGTACCCAAATATACATGTGACACAGTTGTGTAAAACTAAAATTCTATTTTGTATATATAGTTAAATAGATTACTAGCAGCTCAAGATGTTCTTGTAGTTCTACTATGTCAGGCACGCTGCTCACTACAGTCAGCCATACTTCCATCTTGCACCTGGTGCATCCTGTGGGCTTAGAGTTAGTTGCTAGTAGGGAACACAGGACAGATGGGTTAATGGATGTGGATGAAATTTAGGGCATCTAAATGTGGAAGAAAGAGATGGTCTCAATCTTCACATAAACTCTCTTTAAACAGATTTTTCACTTATCAGATGAATGACTAAGGTACAGAGGAATTACCTGGCTTGCCAGAAAGCACAAAGACAGTAGAAATATCTGGCATTTCAACATATGTCTCTTGGATGGTAGTCCAGAACCAGAGGCTGTTTTCCTTTCTCTACCTTCAGACCAGCAACAAGGTGATAGCTGACACTGAGGTTGTTTTGCATCAACTCATTATGCAGTAATAGAGCATGCAGCATTTCCCCCAAGGTTAAACCATCATACCTAGACCTCTGGTGCAGTAAGAAAGCTATATAAGAAATGCAAAATTTTAGGAGTAGAATTTGTTTTGAGCACCACAGAAGATGCGAAGTTTTTTGTGAAGCCATGAGATGGAGGATTAGATCACAAGATAGCAAAGTCCAGGATCAGCATCTTGCTCTGATGAAAGCTTCCTTCTTCATCTTGAACAAGTAATTCAGTGTATTTTTCACCTCTCCTACACTGAGCCATCTGTTAGTTAGCCATCTCAGCCAAGATATTAAGTGATACCTCACACTCTCCTTCCAATGATTTTTCACAATGAAAATAAACAATCCAACTTCTTTTTCCAAATGCTGAAATATTTAACATCTTAATGTCACTGTACAATTACTTAGATAATAGGAAGAATGGCACCTGTTTCCTACTGACATCAAATCTATTAAAGCCTGTCTACAGAAAAAGAAAAACCTGTGTTTTTTATGACATTCCACAAAATCTTAGTAGCATTTTGTTCCCTTCAGATTGTCTGCTAGGCCCTTACCTTAAAATCTGCCACTGTTTTCTTGTACCGCCAAGACCTGAGTTGTTTTTACTGAAGAAAACAAGCTGGGAGACTTTTAGTCCAGAAAAAATCCACAGAGCTTAGACTGGAAGGCAAAAGGCGTAAGAAAATTCCTAATCAGCTCACAAGGGATTCTTCCTTACTTCCTCTCCTGTAATACATACAAAGATTATATGCAATATTTTTAGTATTCTCCACAACATAGTTGTATTACATTACAAGGGAAATATTTAATAGATAATAGATAGGGATTTACTTTTCCTTTTTAGCATAGATTTTCTACTATCATGTGCTGATAGCAACTCTCTAGTGAAGGGTTAAAATGCATTTAAAATAGGACAGGGTTTCTGCTTCTTTATAGCTTCACTGTGTGAAATTCCAAACAGGTCTAGCTTCCAGGGCCTTTGAATTTTTCATGCAATTTTCATTTCTACTCATGATTTTCTACGAGGAAGGGGTCTTAAAATGTGGTTCTCTCCCTGAAACTATTTTATCTGTTCACCTTTCTTTATTGATTAATGTCTCTTAAAGATACAAAACCATTACACAAAAATTGTGAGACTGGAATATCCTCAGGGTGTGTTAATATTCAACAAGCATTATTTTTCTATGGGTAGCAGGTAATTTTTTTCAAGGTCATTAATAAGCAAAAGAGTATGGAAAATGCCACTGAAGATTTTCTTTTGAAGTACATTTATCATTCTGCAAGTATATGATGGGTATACATAAGCAGACATTACAATGGAAGCTGTTTCTTTCTATGAATTAACTTGGGTCCTCCCAAAATTGTACCATTTGTACCCTTTCTCAGCTGCAGACATCCCTGAGTTGTGCATAGATTTATGTGAGCCAGTGTATAGTCTGTTGGAAGTGATACTCAAAGTGATGATTAGGTGAGGACCTGAGGGTGAGAGAGCATAATGCAGGTAGCGCTAAGTGATTTAACTTTCTGCTTCGTTGCTCATGTACATTGTGTGCATATGAACTCTAGGTGCTTTAGAATAAAGCTGCTTTTTTATTTAAAAAAGAAAAAGTAAAAAAAAAAAAAAAGGTTTTTTTTAGTCTATCACACTGTATATTTTGGTCTGTTTAATCCATGCTCAGAAGACTAAAATCATATTGCTTATCACTGGATTTTTTAATGTACCCAAAAGAAAAGATCCTTACTTGATTGAATAATAATCTTGCCTGCAACTCCCTGTTCTGTTTCATGGAAATGACATACGATTTAATTCCTATGAGGTACACAGGCTGCAAGGTGTGTTGTGTAATCTATATGGAGCCTTTTGAGATTCAAGACACTACTTAGATTTATATAATGCATTTGTAGAAAATGCTATTATTGTCCTGCTTCAGTCTTTAGTGTTTTGCTTATTTATTTATTTTTTTAAATTTCAATATAGTAAACCACAAAAATTTGTGGTATTTTACATGCAAAGATTTTTTCTGGTTTCATGCTTTCAGTTAAAACAAAAGGATTTCCTGTTTATAGTCATGCTGAAAACAGAATTTATATACTCAGGACAGCAAAACATGTAAAAAGCTGTTTTATCAAGTGAGGTGGAAATTAAACCACATGTTTAATAGTTAGAGATTCAGTTGTTATCTGTTTTAGAAAGGGCTTATAGCCTCATGCTCTGATGCTTCAGAAAGCACATGCCTTTCTGTGGAAACACCTAGTCCAATCCAGTTCAGAGGCAAATACAAGACCAGTGGGTTTTGGGTCTATTATTTTCCTTCTTCCCATTCCTTCTCTCCTCCCTGCTTTCCCTTCTCCCCCAACCAGTCTGCCTGCCTGCCTTCCCTTAATTTCTCCCTCTTTCTCTCTCACATTCTCCTTCTTGTCTCTGCTCTTTTCTGCCCTCTTTCAGTTGACATCAAGAGGCTATATATGCGTGTGATTTTATTTTGTGTACATATTTAAACATAGGTATATATATATGCGCATGCATTTTTCTCGTATACACACATCTTTGAGTAGGAATGGGTGTATATGTATGAATAGACATCTTTCATATATATATATAAAAAAATCAACTAATTAAAGTGAATCAACTCTTTAAGTGAAGACTTGGAGGAAGTTAAGTGTTTCAGTGAGAAGTTTGAGTTGACGTGTAGGTAAAGAGAAGAATGGAGTTTAGCAGCACCCTGATAGCTGCCAGGGCTAGACAGCAGTACCAGTGCATCTGAGTTCAGCCCAGAGACTTTGCCAAGCTCAGCGGTGGCTCCTCCACCTGCTTTCACAAACTCTGCCCAATGTCCTTCCACCATATGTGCAGAGACAGACCCGAGTTTACATGAGCATGGTAAGGAATGATGCCTTTTCTTCCATTCCTGGAAGGAGGTTTGTCCTTTTCCCTGCCCTCATCCTTTGGTGACTGGTAATAACTCATTCCTGCTTCATGTTGGGGTCCAGAAATTATATTTAACTGTTTCATTGCCTTCTGAAATAAACCAAGAAGACAATGAAACAACCCACCAGTTACTGCAGGCAGTCAGGAAGACGAAAAATGAGAGCCATACTTTCCTGATGGGCCAATTACACTCCCCAAAAACATTACAAGTGTGTGTAATAATAGCAATAGCGTTCTTTCAACCTGCCTTGTTAAAATTACAGTTATTTATAAATTTGTCAATAACACCGAGTCCCTAAGAATATGTGAGTGGTTTCCAGATAGTAAATGAAATGTATTCCACACTGGCCACCTCTGCTTTGCACTTCAGTATTTTATTATACTAAAATCCATCCATAACATGATTTAATAGGTGAACCAATTGTCAGCATTTGTCTAAAAATATATGCAGATAGTATATTTTCTATACAGAAGTCTTACAAAAAAAAAAATTAATTTAATTTTAAGCTTACTGCCCCTGAATTGTCATACACCATTAAAAGAGATGGGTAGCCTTGTGCTGAAATTAGGCTAAGGTGGAATACTGGAGTGAAATGTTAAGGGAGGAAACAAAATCTTCTGAAGTACTCTTTACTGTATGCAATACACACTTCTTCCTTACATGTCATATCTGTAGTAAACTCTCTGTCAGAGCTGGAGTTGGCTGCTGGGATTAAGGCTTCCAACATCTGAGGTGACTTCTCTAGCCATTGGGCTTTGGAGACAGCCTCTCTCTTTGTCTATCAGTTCCTATATTATATTTCTATCTCTCTCACACAATAATTATTCAA
The DNA here is from genome assembly GCA_025345505.1 of Todiramphus chloris collaris. Classification (NCBI taxonomy): domain Eukaryota; kingdom Metazoa; phylum Chordata; class Aves; order Coraciiformes; family Alcedinidae; genus Todiramphus; species Todiramphus chloris. The sequence goes on along the minus strand of JANVCC010000152.1, from coordinate 543,635 downwards.
TTATACATACAGTATGGAACAGTTCTAACAGAAGGAAAGTGTATCCTCCTGGAGCTAAGAAAACTCTCCTGGTGAAACTTAATCAGACCTTGATGTATTCTTGTGACAAAAGTTGCTTTTGAAGAATCAGCACTTACTTTGCATCTTCTAATGTGACTTGACCAACTATAGGTATTAAAAAGCCTCTTCCTTCTGCCCTATGACATGTAAGTTGATTTGCAAGGAAATACCATAAAAAGGTGATGACAATTATGCCCCAATGAAAACAAAATAATTAGGAATTTTCATACCGTATTAGGTTGTGAGTGATAGTTGTGGAACTCCACCATGGAGGCTTAAAAATTCAAATCTAGCTCTTCCTAATATGGCTCTCCTGAATCTGTTGATATGTCTTCCTTCCATTTATGTCACTTAATATCCCGCAGATCACCCAGTGCTGAGCTGTTCCAGGTCACAAGAGCTGCTTAGTACACCCCATTCCCTGTCCTTGTGCAGCATGTCAGAGGCTGGTGTTTCACGGGCTCCTTCATGGAGATTTTGGGGGCAGCGTGTTGATCGTGAATGACTAACCCGAGCTGCTATGACATGATACAACTCTCTAATGCTTTGTGAAAAGATTGCCAGATTAAAAGTCCAAAGAAATAAGCACCAGTTCCCCCTATTAGCTAAAAAAACACATGAAAATTAAAAAAGAGAAAATAATCTGTGGTGAAATGCTCTTAGAAGCGCACTCTCTGGATCAGAATTCCACCTCAAGGAGCACAGTGGTGAGTGGGAACATGTGCCCAGCCTTGGAGATCATGGGTGAGATACTTTAAAGTAAATAAGAGATTGTCCAGGGTACAATATAATTTTCATACATTAACATAGAGCTGAGTTTGCAAGATTGGGATAGACAAGGCTTTGAAATGTAATGGTTTACATGCAATTGCTGCATTGATTTGACAGAGTGTGAATCAGCAAAGAATTTAGGTCCCAGCACTGAGACATCAAAGCAAATATGTATTTTGAAATGATATGCAAGAGGCTAAAAATTTGCTTATGTAGTGTCAGGGGGAAAAAAAAAAGCAATAGTGCTTTCTCACTATAAAAAGTAATTCTCTTTTGGGGATCAAACTCCTCAGGAGTATTAGAGGGTTTGTTTTTTGTTTTTTTTTAATAAAAAGGATCCAGCTGTTTGCATCCACTAACCGATTTCCTTTGCTGAATTGCAAGAGCTTTCAATATGGAACTATTATAGGAAAGTGCAGGGCCCACTCAGCATAATAACCATTTCAATGATTTTGAAATATATTTAAATTTTTTCTTGAGAAGCTTATTGTGATATATCACTATGTAGCTGTCATTAGTGTCCCAGATGCTGTTTCTGACAGATCTCATGTTTGGCAGCTTAAGAATACATAATGCTTGACTGAAATAAATGTTGTGCCTGGGGTAGCCTTTATTGCTAATGTCAGTAGATACCAAAATTTATTGTTCATGGGATGTTCTGCCTACAAAATAATGGTGAAATTCATGGTTGAAGTAAATTATGCTTTGTTCATGGTAATAGCTGACAGTTCCTTTTGTTTCCCTTTCAACAGTATTGGAATTGACATTTTTAAATGGAAAAAAATGAATGATAAAAAAGTCTAAATAATCCCCAATTTCTTCCCTTCCTTGACATGCTTGCTTTCTCTTCTCACCAAAGTGGTTGTTTAGTTATATTATCTACCCAGAACAGCATAAAAATGAACTGTTGTTTGTTATATGACAGAAAGAAATAAAATGTGAGAGTGAGTCATTGCCTCTAATGTGAAAAGTCTGATGTTATTGACTTATCAACTTATTCAGAGTTCCCATCTGAATGGACTAAAACCCCAGAGGAGGGCATACAGTTAGATTCTGCTCCTCTGGCAGCTGGGATATTAATAATAGTGTTCTTGATTCATCAAGTGATGCCAAACTAGATCAGCTGATATTGCTAGCAAACACTCCTTAGAAAGTGGAAAATAAAGAAAGCATACAGATTTAATCTGGGAAGGAGTAAAAAACACTTTACTACTGCTGTTGACTGTTCTTGAATCAGCACAAGAAAAAAACCCAACATAATACTCCAAAAACATATTAATTGCAGGGAGAGGAAATTTGACTTCATCCAACCACACACGTCAAACTCTGAGGCCAGACACTTCAGAGCACAAAGTGAGCACTCAACATTACAAAAAGAGTGATGTTATACCACACAGCTGAAGGAATGCCGGGTCAAGCAGTGACAGGGAAATTTCAGCCTGTTTTGATGATGCTTTCTGGCTCATCTGAAAGATGTAAAGGGCAGCAGTATATAAATAAGCAAAAGTATGACTCAGAGCTGCTCTCTGGCCAAGTATAATGGAAGGAAGAAAGAAAGTATTTCCGGTAACATAAGGAATGGCCATTCACTCTAACTAAACTCTTTTGCTCAAAAATTAATACCAAAGTCTTTAATAGAATCATAGAACTGTAGAATGGTTTGGGTTGTAAAGGACCTTTAAAGTTCATCTAGTTCCAATCCCCCTGCCATGGGCAGGAGCACCTCCCACTAGACCAGGTGCTTAAAGCCCCATATTTGAGCACTTCCAGAGATGGAGCATACACAACTTCCCTGAACAACTTATTCCAATGTCTTACCACCCTCACAATAAAGAAATTTGTCCTAATATCTAATCTAAATCTACCATTTTTCAGTTTAAAAACATTACCTCTTGCCCTATCACTACACTCCCTGATAGAGTCCCCATCTTTCCTGGAGGCCCTCTTTAAGCACTGGAAGGCTGCTATAAAGTTTCCCCAGTGCCTTTGCTTCTCATCTTCATGGTCTTCCTCTGGATATGCTCAAGCAGGTCCACGGCTTTGTTATGCTGGGGACTCCAGAGCTAAACACAGTACTCCAGATGGGTTCTCATGAGCAGTTCAGAGAAGGAGAATCACCTCCCTTAATCTGCTGGCCACACTTCTCTTGATGGAGCCTGGGATACAGTTGGTCTTCTGGGCTGCAAACTCACATTGCTGGCTCATGTTCAGTTTTTCATCCACAAATACCTCCAAGTCCTTCTCCACAGGGCTGCTTTCAATCTACTCATTGCCCAGCCTCTAGTTGTCCTTGGGATTGCTGTGACCCAGGTGCAGGACCTTGCACTTTGCATTTTTTAACTTTGTGAGATTTGCACGGGCCCAAGTCTCAAGTCTGTCATGATCCCTCTGGATGACATCCTGCCAGTGTGTCAACCACACCACACAGCTTTGTGTCACTGATAAACTTGCTGAGGGTTCACTCAATCCCCCTGTCCCAGTTGACAACTAAGATGTTAAACAGTGTTGGTCCCAATACAGTTACCTGAGG
>JANVCC010000152.1:423684-540264 GCA_025345505.1 Todiramphus chloris collaris | reverse complement strand
ACAACTAAGATGTTAAACAGTGTTGGTCCCAATACAGTTACCTGAGGACTGCTACTTTTTGAGTGCAACCATCCAACCAATTACTTATCCACTGAGTGGTAGGTCCATCCATCATATCCATGTCTCTCCAATTTAGAGACAAGGATGTCATGTGGGACATACTTTGCTCCAGTGTGTTCCTTGCCTTTACAGAGCACAGTGTTACTCTACTTGTCAAGCTGTCAGCAACCACTGCACTTACACCAGTTGCACCACCTGAGAGTCAGCCTTATCAACAGCATTAGGAAGAGGTTGCATGGCTCATGTAGTGGGAATCACTGAGAGGACACACAACAGATCACCATTGTAATCTGGAAGTGGATCATGGGGCAAGGGCTTCTGGAAAACCTTGATTTTCACAGTGTCCTTTTTATGACAAGAGATATTACCTGAGTCTCCAGGGAAAAAAACTATTCCCATGGGTGAAGCTGACAGTCATTTGCATGTCTTCAGAAATGAAATAATTTTCCCAGCAGCTTTTTTAATTCAGTCTTTAATGCAGTCATTCACGAGAGCAGTTTTTGACAGGGACTGGGAACAGCAGTGGTGCTAGTGGTGAGCACATCCTGGGCAGTGGTGTCCTGCACCATCCAGGGCCACAGTACTTATTTTGTATATTTTGTGGGAAACTCTGGGTTACTAAATGTGGGTTTCAGGGGAGGCAGCAGCATGACATGCCCTGAGGCCAGACCTTCTGTTTACTTGCAGAATACGTTCACCTGTACCTTTTTCCTCAGATACCCTGATCACCAATTGGGGGCATCTGATGACAGATGAACTGCTCCCCAAACATTGGCAGATGCCTAAGTCAGATACCTAACTTCTACATGGCATAACTTACACATGACAAATCCTTCACTGCATGTGTGTGTGTGCTCAGCTATATGGGTATGGGAAGAGTTGATTCCCTGTGGCCTCTCACTCACAAATTTGAAACTACTGGCACTTTTGTGTAGGCCACAAAGCAACAAATGGCTTTTATACTCAGAATGCTTTGAAAATTGCCTGAGCAGTGACCGATAGATCAGCGTGTTGCTTTACTAGTATTTCCCCACTCGGTTTTAAATCAGCAGAAATATAAATTGCTTCATTCTGTATTTTTTATTTTCCCTTATTGCAAAGTCTTAGAAGGCTTCATGGTCTTTTGATGGGCTTGGGAAATAGTTATTAGTCATCTTCCCCTCATACTAGGCAGCAGGGTGTTTAATGTTAAATCTTCCTGTGAGCTCCAGAGGGCTGCAAATTAGCACTCTATAGAAAGCAATGAGGGAAGTGATGGGCATTGGTATATGTCCCATATAAGTACCAGTTCAGCATATATGTTTTCACAGCAATCTTATTAAAATACTGTAAATCAATAAACAAAAACTGTAAAACCGTAAATGCCCAAATTCTGTGTGATTAAATTGAGTGAATCAAAATCCCAGATGCTATTTTGGTCCTGTGCCGTGCTGAGATTTTGTTATTGTTACTGACACTACAACATCTGCAAGGATAATTTTTATGTTCATTATATTTACTGTGTTGCTGAGAGAATTAGAAGCCCCTGAAGTACATCTTAAAAGGTTTTATTGCACTATAAAAGACTCTGTCACTTTAAACTCCATTAGCCAAACTCTTCAGGTTCATAATGAGATTCTTTGGAAGAGGCCAAGACAATAGAGCGACAGGGTCTTATCCCAGCTCCTCACATGCAGCGTGACATGTCATGCACTAGCCCAAGAGAAAACAATTGATGCAAAAGACTCATTGAATTCATGGCCTTGGAACAGCGGCATGGATTTGGCAGAGCTTCTGTTTGTCTCTTTGTTTAGAGCTGTGCCATACATCTGCCCCCAGTTCTGGCTACTGGGCAAGATACATGATCATGCAGATAAACCTGGGGATATCTGACTAATTTGACTCTGATTTTTTCAGAACTTTTGCTGTATTTCAGATCTAAAAGTGTATTTTAGAGATTTTTATGCAATGGAAACTTCCTTAGCATCTGGAGGACTTCTCTCTGGCCTGGGCAGTTTTGGTGCAGGTGGTATAGCCACCAGAAGACCTCTCAAGTTTTACAGTTATTTTCTACCTTTCATTTCTTACTGTTTTCCAAAAGGAAAAGGGAAAAGTATTTTGGGACAATAAACAAAAGGATCAATAAAAGTGTCTGTCTATAACATGATTTTCTAAAGTTTTCTGTTTGATCTATACATTAATTTTAAGAGGCACCTTGGCATGGCAGAACCTGTTCCTTCCTTCATCTGTTACAGAGATGTAAGCAACTCTGCAGGGTGATGTGGCATTTCATAAAGAGGCTCTTGAAGATGATGAGACTCACCCCCTCAAGTACCTCTTGCTATTGATGATAGTGACTGTAGAGACCCTCAGGATGACCCTAGATAATGACTGTGCACTTTGAGACCAATAAAATGGAATAAAATGAACTCCATACTTACTCCATTAATCACTATCTTTTGCACATGAATTTATATCATGGATTGCAAAGGCAGCACTGTAGGACCATTTTTCAGAGACACAGTAAGTGATGGTCATTTCAGGAGGTTGCTGCTTATTTATAAGAACACTATAAGCTGTCCTGTAGATTTAATTTTGCTATTACAAGAATTATTTGGGAGTTTTTTGGTTCATTTTGTTAGCAGGGAGAATGGGGAATGTGGGATCTTTCTACCTCAGTACCAAACACATACTTGTGGTTTGTATTCTTGCAATGGCAAAATTTAGTCCCAACTTCCACTGAGTTCTTCTAAGGCAAATATTTTCTATAGCTGGTGAAACTAATTGGTAATCAAATGTTACAGAATCTCTAGAAAGTTATTATATTTCTCTGTACTAATAAAAACTCAGAACAACATAAAGTATTACAGAGAATGTTTCATTCTTATATACAGTGAATACTTGTTTCTTTATTAAAAAGAAATTAAGATTTTTTTTCTAAAATCTTTATTACAAAGAAATGGATATTATCAAAACAAACCAAAAAAGGTGACTAAATGGCTGAAGTTTTCTATTTGGTATAAAGGAGTTACACAAATTAATGTATATACACATATCCCAGAACCACCTATATATAGCCCCCAGAACAGCATGTAACATAAAGCCAGCACATCTGTATATGAACATTAGCTGTAAAACTTTATAGAGCTGATGTAGATGTCACGTCTATATGCTTCAGGTCTGCAAACTGATGATAAACCCAAATACCATTCACTAGTCTTATTGACAAAAGCTTCTTTAAAATTTTGCACGACTTTTCCCAGGCACCACAACTCCAGCAACAGACAGTACAGATTTAGATCCTGCTACCCTTCTACACAGGAGCAATCTGGTAGCTGTCCAAGAATTTCTTCCTCAGATTATTAGTATCCTTATATAGCTAAGAATAGCAGGATTGGGACCAAATTAGCATCCTGAATGAGACAAAACATATTTTATCTATAAAAGTCCTCACCGTCCGTGTTTGGATCCATAGCACTACCATTATACTGAGGCGATAATTTTGTATCCAATTTTTTGGATCAGCCTAAGAGTTTTGATTTTAAGGGATTTCTCATACATTTGTTCTTAGATGACTAAATTTCTCTCTTTTTCCAGACATTTAATGAAGCCAGATCATCCCAAGCACATCACTCAGACACTCTCTGAATACATCTCAGACTGCTCTATTACAGAGATCAGCTCAGGACCAGAGACCCTCAGACTGATTCATGTCCATTTACATAAAGCCCCTCACTCTCTGGTGGCATCTTGAGCCTGTATGTTTCTGCTATAAACACATCTGGAAAAGGAGGCAAGAGGAATGTTTCGGGAAGGCAGAAGGAGCTTGCAAAAACTGTATGGTTTTACTTCTTGGAGTTATTTCTGAAATAGGCATTACAAGACCCATCACAGTCCTCAAAAGTTCAAATGTTTGCTAGAGAAAGGATAGAAAGAGAAGATAGTATAGAGAAAGAGAAGATATGTTAGAGAAATAGAAGGAGTCTTTTCCATGAAGGCAAAATGAAGGCAAAATTTGCCATTGATTTTATTGGGAATAACAAAGGTGCTAGCATAGAAATGGGAAGGGCACAGGGTGGGGATTTGTGCAAGAACATGCTGAACTTGTGTAATTTGAATGTCTGTCATGTTGAATCACTCGTAGACTTCACAGAAGAAACTCAATTTAAAACCACAGTTTCTTATGCTTTTATCCTGGCAACAGTTCATACCTGCAACAGAGAAAGAAGGATTTTTTTGATATTAGTTATTTTAAGTTTCCACAGCAGTCAGTATAAAAAGGCTGGAGTCTCCTTTGCACCTCTGTGGTTTTACTGTGGTGTAACTCCACAAACTCTCAGAGAGCCGCAGGGGTTGTCAAGCTGAAGTGTTATGGCAGTGAACTGAGAGAAGCAAAATATGATTGTCACCCCAATGTGAACAGAAAAAATGTTCATCATAAATCGTTGATAAGTTGTGGCTCTCTTTTTATTTAATTTATCTGTGTGATTATACATTTTCTTTTTGCTGGAGACTAATGATGGAAGAACATAAATACTCCAAACCTGGAGTGTGTTTGTTTCATTTGGGCAGTGACAGAGCTGGTCAATATTTCACTTTGCCTGCGGGACTAGTGAAAGGTCAATAAACCCTCCCACACAAGTGCTTCAGGACTTTGCATTAGAACATTTAGCAAACAGGTTTTGCAGTCTCCAGGTTTTTTCTCCTCCTGATCTGTTTTTTCCTTCTTTCATTGCCCATGGTTTTGTGATTGCCTCTCTTTCATACACACACAAAAAAAATGGGTAACTCTTTATAAGAATGGAATCATTTCCCTGGTAAGTCCCCACCATTTCTGAGTGTGTTTGAGTAACTGTAGAAAATGTATTTTTGAAAAGCCTTTATTGTATGTCAAATAATATTTGGAAATTCAACCTGCAGTATTTCTATTTGTTTTCTTAATTATTCTTTTAATTGATTTCTGCTTATTATTTCATACTTTGTTCGGTTTTTTCCAGCTTCAGTGTAGGATTTTTTTTTTGTCATCCTTCCCTTTAGTTTATAAAAAACCCACACTTTACAGCTTTAAACAATAGTAATGCATAATGCCCTTTCATCTGTTTTGATACCAGCAAAATTAAATTCAGTGACACTCATTCTGTTTGTTCCTTAATTATAGGCTTCTGTCTGGTTTATAAACAGTTTCTAAACTACATTTTATCACACCCCAAAATAGTAATAATTTGTACTATTTCTGTTTGTTGTGTTGTTTGATTTAAATTTATTTCAATGCATTAATAAATTCTCAGAGTGTATCTGTGCTCTAGGAAAGTATAAGAAATGACTGCACAGATTATCCTAATGTGATACATCTCTTGGCTCCCTTAAAAAAAAAAAAAAAAGGCTTTTGGTTTTGTTGTGAAAAATGTTGTAAAAATAGAACCTTCAATGTGATAGGCAATCCTCATAAAAGTCTGCTTTTCTGCATTTTCTTGATAAAGAGTTTCTCTGTCAAGTTGTGGTGTTACAAACGGCAGAAAGGCCTGAACGATGGTGATATGGTTAAACAGTTTCCTATTGTTTGGGCAGCAGTTACACTTGGCGTACATCAAGAACAAAATTATATTATGAAGACATGGATGCAAGGAATAGTTTCAGGATACATGCTTTTAAAAGATTGTGTTCCATGCCGAAGGATGAGCTTGTGAATTACTTCAGAACTTCCATGTTTGTGAAAATGTTAAGTTTCTAGTTCAGCAGCAGAGCTAACTGACTATTGAGCCAGTTAGGCAATCCCATCAGTACCTTTGTATATACTTCAATTAAATAAAAGGAGTCTCTGGAAGAGGGGAGTTACCTCATCCATAGCACATTTGAAGAGGACTCCTACGTGATTGTCTGTGTACCCTTTCAGAAGTACATTGGGATGTTACAGTGTCTTGGTAAAGCTAGATGGCAAGGTGGAGAAAAGCAGGAAGGATTCATTTCCATACCACAACCCACTGCTTCCTCAAGCTCAATGAGACAGTGAGAGTTGGGATATTTAGTAAGACAACCCTTAGATGAAAGAATTATTCTTTGCAGGTCAGGACCATAGCCACATGCTGAGTTACATCCCACTGCTCTGTTCCAGGAATTACTGTTAACAGGAGAGTTGTTGTAGGTGGGAATCAGTCCTGAATTTGTATGACTGAGGGAGAGCTTGAAAAGAAAATTCAAGAGGCAGCAAGTCAAGGAATTCCAGTAGTGGGTTAATGCATTTAATTTTCTTTTTATAGTCTTGTTTCACATATATCACAGTTCTGTGTTTGTCTTTTTCCTTGTTAGAATGAATAAGAAGTGGCATTTGCTTTAACTCAGTGTGAACTCCATGCCAAGCCAACTGTACAAAGTTGCCCTGCATGTGCTGCACTGCGAGATCTTGGGACACTTGCCAGCTCCCAGGTGCAGCTGCATGTATTCACCTCCTGCTGTACTCAGCCTCTGTGCCATGATGAGACTTGAGCAAAAGCCATGTCTACCCTCAGTGTTTTTTCTCCTTGGGAAGGAAAGTGGGGGCTGTAGGTGGAAAGGAGTGAAAACACGTATCTGCCACATCCTGATCTGGACAGCTGGAAGGTAGGACTTAAGGATGCTAACCCCGGTGGTCTGTGTATGGTCTGGGCTCCTGGAGTGGACCAGAATACAAGTAGAGAGAGAAGTATGTATATTTTAGTATGGATAAGGAATTTACACCCCACTTCCAGGGCCAGTTTCAGGGGCTTATGATGTCACTATCCACTTTTACTGAAATTCTCTGGCAAACAATCACTAGTGCCTTTGGTGTAGAGGTGCAGAAACTTTGTAAAACCCATTTATTCCTTTCAAATGCTTTCACATGAGCTATTGGTGCATGCACCCCACCCCACTCCCCCCACCCCAAACATTTGTTTTAGCAGAGAGTAGAGAAGAGCAGAGGCTATCCTATCCTATGCAATGCAGCATCCCCCCTGAGCTCCCATGGCACAGCTCTGTGGCATCTGGAGATACTGATTTGGATTCAGAAGCTTAGTGGCTTCATTTACTTAGTGCTGTGACAAACCAAACAGCCCTTCTTTTCAACTTAAGCTATATCACCTTGTGCTTGTGGGAGGGGTCTTTGCAGCCCACTGTCTGGACTTCAGGCAGGTGGCCTTGGCACTGCTGTGATCAAGTCTTTAAATCTGCTTTGCATGCTTTGGGAATTTATTTATTCACCTTCTAGGCCAGAAGTGATTTAATATTATGTTTTCCTATGCTTCTTAAAATGAGGAAATCTAGCATGCATCCAGGACACATGCTGGGGACAGTGTCTGCACAGTGTCTGTCTTTTGGGACTCTCCAGTTAATTACAGATTTCCAAGAAGCCATTGCAGGCCAGCACTGGAGAGAGTCACTCTGAGGCTGGGAATCATATGTGAGACAAAGGTAATCCTCAGGCACCCAATGTTTAGGAGAATAGTCTTGCCTTTGGCTACATATAGGTCCACCTGTGTTTAGAGTGCTACCAACATTTCACCTTCTCTCACCTTCTCTCTATATCACCATGCAGCCTTCACAAAACATTCCACCTGGTAGGAAAAACAGCTCAAGCAAGATTCATCTGACCATATTAAAATATGTACAAGCCAGGTATTTACAGTTGAGCAACTGAGGTAGGCACATTTAGGGCACAATTTTCCCATCCAAAGTAAGATGTTGAATATCAGACTTGAAAGCAGATTTTTGCAAGGTTAATTCTACTTGAAAATACCCGTGTAGAAATGCTTATGAAACTGCTTCTTGTTGAGCTTGAAAACACAACATGAGGAAATGGTGGCACTGCAGAAATACCGTTGCTGATGGAGAGAGGCAATGGAAATGTTTACAGATACCCTGGTGTTTTTGCAGTAACTCTGTTGACTGGGAAAGGATCAGCCACCAAATGTGTTTAATATAGTGACAGATCTCACACTGCTTTATTCATTTCCCCTGATTCAGACAAAACTAGCCTTTCACCATGCCAGCCATACAGGACGCTTCCTTTCCCAAGATTTCACTAATAACACAACTCTCTTTAATTATCTCATACTTGTTATAAGCAAATCCTATCTGATTAGTCATGAGTAATACATTCTAACAAGCTTACATTATTTCCAATATAATTTTATTGCTCAGCTGCCCAACCTCACCTTTCTCGATCTCCTGCTCTAAACTTTTTCTGGGATCCTTTGGGCAATGAATTACATTTCTGAGCTATTGAATGTAGACTTACACTTAGAATCACAGAAATACAAGATAATTCAGGTTACTAGGAACCTCAGTGTCAGCTGTGAGGTCTGACAAGCTTGTTCCAGAGTTTATTCCATTTAATCTTGAAAAATTCCAAGGTTGAGGACTGCAAGTCCTCTCTGGGCAACCTGTGCCACTGCCTGACTGTCCTCATGGTGAAAAACTTTCTCCTTACATCCAGTATCAACTTCTGTTTCTATTTGTGCCCATTGTCTAGCAACTTGCTGCCCCACACTGCTTTAACGAGTCCAGCTCTGTCAACTGAAAGGCCTTGCAATAGGCATGGGAGGCTGCAGCCTGAACTCATTGCTGCTTCAGGATGAACAAGCTCAACTCTCTCAGCCTGTCCTCACAGGACAAATGCTTCCTCTACCACAATCATGATGGCTGACTCTGAAGTCCTTTCAGTTTGTTGATGTATTTCCTGCATCAGGGGCCCCAAAACTGGTCAGAGTGTCTAGGTGTGATGTAACGTAAAGGCTGATAATGCCTTTTCTGGGTGTCCTGGTTCTGGCTCTGTTCCCACAGCCCAGGGTGCTGGTGGCCTTTTTGCTTTGAGTGTTCCCTGTGGTCCCATGTGCAACTTTGTCCCAGCAGGACCTCCAGGCTCTTTCCCACAGAGCTGTTCCACAAGCAGGCAGTGCCTGGTCTGTGTTATTGCAGGGACTTGTCCTTCCCAGATATGGAACTTTACATTTGTCCATGTTGAATTTCCTCAGGTTCTTACTGGCCCACTCCTTCTGACTGCCTAAGTCCATCTGGATGTTAGGCCTATGTTTCAGCATATTGATCAGTGCCCTATTTTGGTGCCATCTGAAAATTTGACAAGGGTACGCCCTGCCACCTGTTCTAGGTCACTGATGAAGAAGTTAAGCAGGTTTCAGGACTGACACTTGTGGTATTATACTTCTTATAAGCTTTCAGGTAGAGAACAATCCATTAGCCACTACCCGCTGGGTATGATCATGCAACCAGACTTTTATGCCTTGGTTTGGTCCATCCCTACAAACCATAACCCAACTTGGATACAATAATCTTGTGAGAAATATGTTGAAAACCTTGCTGAAATTGAGATTAATGACATGTGCTCCTCTTCCCTCTTCTGGATATAAAGAAAAATGTGTTCAGGAAGTTGAGAGAGGTTCTCCTTCCCTTCTGCTCTGCACTACTGAGACCACATATGGAATACTGTGTTCAGTTCTGGTCTCTCCAATTCAAGAGGAACAGGGAAATACTAGAGACAGTCCAATGGAGAGCTACAAAGATGATGAATAAACTGGAACATCTCTCTTATGAGGAAAGGCTGAGACCCCTGGGGCTGTTTAGCCTGGAAAAGAGAAGACTGAGAGGGGATCTTGTCAATCTTTACAAATATCTGAAGGATGGGTGTCAAGTAGAAGGGGCCAGTCTCTTTTCAGTTGTGTCCTGTGATAGGACAAGAGATAATGGAAGCAAGCTGAAACACAGGGAGTTACACCTCAACATTGGGAAAAACTTCTTTACTCTGAGGGTGACGGAGCACTGGAACAGGCTGCCCAGAGAGGCTGTGGAGTCTCCTTCTCTGGAGATTTTTAAATCTGCCTGGATGTGTTCCTGTGTGGCCTGCCCTAGGTGATCCTGCTCTGGCAGGGGGGTTGGACTCGATGATCTCTGGAGTTCCCTTCCAACCCCTACCATTCTACGATTCTATGACATCTAGTCATTTTATCTTAGAAAGCAATTAGATTGGTCATCATTGATATAAACTTTGTAAATTGACACTGAGTGTTCCCAACCACACTATTCTTCTTCATGTGTGCAGAAATGTTCTCCAAGAGTATTCACTACATGATTTTCCCAGGGGCTGAAGTGAGACTGTTCAATATGTAATGCTCTGCATCTTCCATGTGGCCTTTTTGGAAAATAGTGCAACATTTACCTTTTCCCATTTATCAGGCACTGCCCCTCATCTCCACAGCCTTTCAAAGATCATAATCTGAGCAGATTACCAAGCAGGTACTGTCTTCTGAAAGCAGTGACTGAAACAAGATTGGACATGAGGCTTCTACCATGACCTGAACTATACAGTCCACTTGTACACATCTGCTGGCTCTTCGCATAGCCTTCCTCCTGCATGTCTCTGACAGTTCACAGCCATCTTACACATTAGTGTCTCACTCTTTTTTGTATTATTTAGGCAGTATGAGGTCATCTTGCATTTGTTTTATTAGTACTTGGGCTTAGTGATTGGTATTTTGGGACACTGTAGACTTAAGGATCGACGTGGTCTCTTTTTCTAAGTCATAATGTAATACGAAGAAGGAGAATGGAAAAAAAAATGGATTTGAAAAACTTTTCATTATACACATTAACACAGAAGGAGATTTATTTATTTGAAGAACAGTTGCTATTCATGCTAAACATCTTGAGTATAAACCAACCATTAGAGGATTACTAATGTCATGTTAATTAATGGTAAGATAATTAATGCCACTCAAAAAAACAGGCTCCTCAGATTTAGAATCAGATGCATCAATCAAGTGTTTAAAACAGGCATCAATGAGGTCTGTCAGATCACATACTTTCAGCAATCACCTTTGTTGGATATGTTCAGTAACACTATTGTCATCCAGTGGTGATGTGCTAAATTCAGATGATGGAAGATCCATTGTGTCAATCATTAAATTGTTTCACTGGGTACTTATTGTCATTTGAAGATTGACATCTTATTTCTTACTCCCAATTTGTCTAGGTTCAGCTTTCAGGTAATATATTTCTATAGATTCTACCTACTGCAGGTTTTCTCTGCTCTTAGAAATCTTTTCCTGTGTACTACATGTAGGCTGTGATCAAGAGATGGTGTAATCTATGTTTTGAAAAATCAAATAAATTGTCTTTATTTTTTTACACTTAAATATGGCTTTGGAAACCCCAGTTCTGTGTTCTGGCTTTTTTTTTTTTTTTTCCCTATAATCTTTCAATTTTTTCTGCCTCTTTTTACAAAGTATAAGGTTCAGCAAAGGTTTCTAGAAAAGGTCTCATTAATTCCATGTGTCATAGTAATAATCTCTCTTTACTTCTCTTCACTGCACCCCTGCTGCTTTTATGCCAAAGATTGCACCTGCTTTCATAGTTGCAGTATCAAGCAGAAAGTCATAGCTGGCTATTCTTGCCCTGCATCATAAAATTTGTGTATAGCCAGAGGCTGAGATCTTTTTATGATTTAGGCAAAATAAAAGTGACAGCAGTTAAATATGTATTATGGAAACATAGCAAGGCCGTGTTTTGTGGATCTTGTGTGGGGTGGGAGGAAGAGTGCTTGCAGTCTGATGAAGGTTTCAGGAATGTCAAAGGGCTGTGACAAGTAGTATAGTCAGTTGGGAAAATATTTATGAAGAATTTTCTAAACTGTAAGACTTCTAATCAGCAAATCATGTCAATGAATAGAACCTGAATTTATTCTTGGACAGCAATCCAACCCACTTAGTTTCCAGAACAGGTGAACCCATCTGCTGTCACCTTGCTTGAATTGGAAGTTGTCTAGCTTTAGTCATCTGCCACCAAAGACTGGGTTTTGGTCCCTGCTTTTAATTTTCACAGAATCACAGAGTGACTGAGGTGGGAAGGCATATCCAGAGATCATCTGGTCAACCCCCCTGCTCAAAGCAAGATCAACTACAGCAGGTTGCTCAGGTCCATGTCCAGACAGGTTTTGAATATCTCCAAGGATGGAGATTCCACCAGTTCTTTGGGAATTTTTTCCAGTGCCTGACTACCCTTATTGAGAAAAAGTGTTTATTTTTTTTCCTATGTTTAAATGGAAATTTCCCATATTTCAGTTTATCCACATGTTCACTATTCCTGTCACTGGCACAACTGAGAAGAGTCTGTCTCTGTTCTCTTTACTCCCTCCTGTCACATATTTATACACATTGATTAAAACTCCTTCAGCCTTCTCTTCTCCAGGTTGAACAGTCCCAGCTTTCTTAGCCTCTCCTTGTACAGTTCCTTAATTATCTTTGTGGCCTTTTGCTGGACTCACTCCAGTATCTTTTAGTTTCTTTCAGTATCTATTTGCATCTTTTGTGTTTGGGGGGAGCCCAGCACTGCATACATCACCCCAGATGTGCCTCAGCAGTGCTGAGCAGAAGGAAAGGATAACATCCCTCAACCTGCTGATGATTCTTTGTCTAATGCAGCCCAGGATGCTGCTAGCAAACTGTTCTCATGTGTACTGTATGAATGTCAAGAGCCCAGTTTTGTTCCTTTCTACCAGCCTCCACAACAGAAGTGTATCAGATTTCTTTATCTTGCTTTGTTCTTGGTGCTAACACCTATCTTGGCTGCAAGATAGATTAGTTTCATCAAGTGAGACAGAGAGGTCCTCATCCTACATGCTTTGAAGCACTTGTTGGAGATAGGTATTCAAACTCTCCCAGGTCCACCTGGAATCAGATTATCCTGCCTTTTTTTTGTTTATTCTGACTTTTAGGTTGTTTTTCAAAACCAAAGATTTTCTGGGGCTATCATTTTTGCAAATAGGTAGTCCTGCACCACTAAGAGTTCATTTTTAAAAAAGGGAAACACACTTGGATGCTGAAAAGATGTTTAACACCTTGAAAATTCTTACTTGTTGCTTTAAACTAAATGAAGGGTGATAGATGCTTTGGTGGATTGGATTTTTCTTCTGGAGATCTTCAGAGGAACTGACTTCCTCTCATTTTCTCTATGTGTCACTTAGGATGTCCACATGTGGATTACAGGTTTAGATGTTTGAAATGGAGAACAAAGGCAAATTTGGTTTTCCAGGTGCCTTGGAAGGTTGCAGTAACCAGCTGAAAGCGTGATTCTAGGACAGCTCGTTTATTACTTAGTTATCAGTTTCAGCCAAGTTTTCTGAGTTGTTAGTGTAACACGTTTGCTTACATTGAACCCCTCAAGGGGGGAATAAGTAGTTAGAAACAGTGAAATTGGTTATGTGATTTAGATATCCTTTGAATAAGACCAATAACACTTGGTCCTTCTAGTATTGCAGCTTTGCTAAAGTTTCCCATTAAGGAAATACACTTCTCAATGGTTTAAAAGGAAATATTGAAATCCTTGTCTTCTGGAAAGATTTGAGGAGGAAATGAGAGAAAAAAACAACCAGCACATTTGGTTTTGTTTTTTTACTGCAAAACTGAAATTCAACTTTGCGGCTAGTTCTCAAAGATGCAGGGTGTGACCTCTCCTCAGCCTCCTTGGTCCTCTGCTGCTTTCTAGCCCCTTTATTTTCATTTATGTTAGTGTTCAGAGGTGGCAGTTGTGAGACCTCCCTCTTAGGAAAGTGAAAGCTGTTTGCTGGCTGCTTTCTCTGGTCCAGGCAGGTTGTGAAATGCAGTTTTGTATTAATTGCAACAGAGACCTCCTAGTAGATTCTGTCACTTTGGGTTGAAATCTTGGGGCCAAAACTCTTGAGGGTTAAACATGTGTTATCTAAATCTTTCAAAATCAGACCCTATGAACCTATTTCTCTCTACATGCATATGAATAAATATGAAAAGAATGATGCTTTTATAAGAGAGAAAGCAGAAACCGGCAGTTTGTCTTCTATACTTACTCAAGTGTATACCATGCAGTAACCTATTTTTCCTGTCAGTTTGGCAGGATATATTTTTTCACCAGTTTTATTCCCATGCTGAACTATTTTCTTAGCGTTTATAAATGACAACTCTGTGTTAGTTTTTCTCTCTACATTATACACAGTCTTTGCCTTGCCATTAATAGTCCTACCTGTCTCCCTTTCTTTCTTAATGGCATTCATTTTCCAGAATAGATTGAATGGGCAAGTTCCACAAAAGGGAAAAAGAATAGCAGATGGGAGACACCAGGTTTTTCCAGAAACATCTTCCAATCAACAAAGCTTACATTAGCAGAGGCAGTGGGGTCATCATTCTATTAGGGCTTTCAGGATAAGCTAATGTAAATTTTATCATCTGAGTGGTTTTACTTTGTACTACCTTATTGACTAGGGAGTGTGGCAGGCATGGAGACAGCTGATGGGATGTTGAATTGCTGAGACTTCAGTTGAATTTAGATTGCATGAAACCAAGTCCCGAATATTATAGTGGAGGGTTGCGAGTTTAACATCATAGAAGCATAGAATCATTTAGGTTGGAAAAGACCTTCAAGATCATCAAGTCCAACCATTAATCCTACTCTATCAAGTCCACCATTAAGCCATATCCCCAAGCACCAGATCTATATGGCTTTTAAACACATCCAGGGATGGTATCTCAACTGCCTCCCTGGGCAGCATGTTCCAATGCCTGAGCAGCATGTTTTAATACCTGATAAAACAGAAAATAGTAACTTGACCTTGTCAGAGGAAATCCTGCCTTTGATTCTTTATAAATTTTAAATCTTTAGCTATTGAATTTGAAACCCTGGTCTCAGACTCGATCTCTGTTCAGATGTGAATTGAGAGCAAACAATACAACTGTCTGTAAATCTTTGATGTTTCAAAGTAAGGAAAGAATAAATCCCAAATATTTTGCCCATGATAAATTGCATTTCTGCAGGTTTGCAGCAGAATTACACAAAAGTCAGTTCATGACTTCGTCCAAAGTCACAGGGACCTCTTGTCCTATAGATGCTTCCAGATATCTAGCAATCTCCAAGGTGACCACTCCAAAACAGCTGCTCTCACACTAGGGGGGAGTTTGTGTTAGCTGTCTTGAGGTTAATTGGATTTGGCATCCCTTAAAATAAAAGATAATTGTTACCTTTTGATAAGTTTTCCACTTTTTGTCTTTGGATACAGTAGATTGTAAAACTTGTTTAGGCTCCTACATAGATGTCATTGGGTTGGGTTTCTTTGGGGGTTTCTTTGGGGTTTTTTTTTTTGAGAATACAGTTGTCTATATTTGAGCCTAATTACCCATCATCACAATCTAGACATTTTCCTCTACATGCTGCTGTTTTGAGATGATGTGTCATGGCTTCTTATTTTCAATCTCTTATTTTTCTTCCTGTTTGACTCTCACTTGAAATTATGTTTAATTTTGTCCATGCTCCAATAAAAATTAAAATGCCACTGTCACCACCTGTCTAAGCCTGACTCAGAAGTGAGGCTTTTTTTACATTCTGATAAAATACTCATACGTAAATAATAAATTGTAAAGTCTTTCACTCCATGATTGTCAATAGAATTTGATTCACGTTTAAGACCATTTTTGACTGCAGTTGAAACTATTTAATTCATGAATCAAGATTATATTTTACTTGGCTGTGAGAATTGAAGTTAACGTGGCAAATATTTTGATCATTCTGTGTTGCATTCATTGGAATGACATTGTAATAGAAGGATCTTTTGGAAAAGATAACATTTTAATGCATCCACTTGAGTAATGAAATGGTCCAGTTACATATCTAGAGGGAATAAATTGTAATTACTTGAAGAATGGAAGAAAATTTAACTTGAGGTTAGGGCTTTGATATTAGCCTCAAGAAGTCAAGATTAAATCCATGTTATATTGATCAGGTGTTCTGGAAACTCACTCTCTACTTACCTCAGATATTTTTAAGGATAATGTAGTATTCATCAGTGTGTAAGCCTCCGAAGCTGGCCTTATAATTTTACTGTATACAACAAGAAAACCTCTTTGCTGTTCTGTGTGTGACTCTAGGTCACAGATATACTCATTAGCAAAACTCCCAGTCACATTACTCACTAAGCAGAAGGGTGATGAGTTCCATGGATGCAGGACTATCACTAAAATAGTGTCTAAGTACCTAAGAAGAAAGTACTGGGGTCTCAAGGAAAAACCTCTTCTGAGGTTTTCCTCCACTCCATGTCCATTGGCCCAGAAACTCTATTTTTAGACAGGTGGTAGCCATCAGTCTCCATCCCAGCAACACCATAGCACCAGAACAGTGCTGGTCTCCCACTCTGACACTGGTCCCAGCTCCTTGATAGACCCTGCTTTGTCCTCAGGTCCGCCTTCAGTCCCAACATGACCCTTGTGATATTATTTAAAAACTACAGAGCCACAGTAAGGATAAATAGTCCAATAAATGGTCTGTCAAAGAGCAAACCATAAAGTTCCTGAGGATAAAGTTTGTTTTAAAAAGCACAGTCTTAAAGTATTTGCAGACTGTGCTTATCCTGATATGAAATTTCAAGCTCAGATTCCTTCACAATTATTTTTTACCTTAATACTGCCATCCACCACAGTACATCTAATTACCTTCCATACAAAGTCAGTGGCAGAGGGAGTGTAATGAGTACTACGAAATAAGTTGATAAATACAAACCAAGGTAGAAAATTATCAAGATCCTTTTAAACCCCATTTCTATGATTTTGTGCCCATAAATCCCATTACCTCTTTTCTCTATAAAAAACTTCATCATTTCAAAACCATCAAATTCTGTTTTAGATTTATTCAATTTCCTTTTCAGTTGTGAAAGGTCAAGAGACCGTTGGCATTTGTGTACTAGAAATTATGTTTGTGGAAATGCCTTTCCTGAAGTTCCATGTTCTGAAACAATTACTAGAGCAAGACACACCAGAAAGGTTTCTTTTCCACTGAAACCTTATCATGTGGCTGGGCTGCCTGGCACTTGCATAATTCATGATGGGCTCTGTGCTCTGCATCATTTCCTGGGGAGAGAAAGTATTGTAATATCTAAGATATTAGTTTCATATCTAATATAATTTTTCTTGATTTTTAATTGGTTTGGAGATAAGGCCAGTATCTATGACATTGGATGCAAAAATGAGAAGTGGCCCATCCTGAAGACAAAACCAGTTTGTTACTGGTGGACTGCCCATAGGGAGGATGGGCAGCCACATCCACAAAACAAAGACCTGTTCATTTAGTCCCTAACATACTGAATTACATTCTGACTCCCACAAGTACATAAAGACAGGGGGGAAGAGAGTACAGCAAGGTAAATGTTAACAAGTGCATTTTTTAATGATCTACTATGGAGCACAAGATCCACAGTTTCAATATCATTTTGAAAAGTGAAAATCTTGATGGTCAATTTATTAGATCATTTTTCTGTTAAGACATACTAAAAAGCCTTTTAGCTTTCTAAAAAGTTGGTCTTCCATTTTGACAAATTTTACCTTCCTTTTAGCTCACCTTTCCTAGGTTTTCTAGCATATTGGTCGTGGTGAGTGGTGGCACCAGCTGAGAATGCCATCCTGCATGAAAATCACCCTGCCTCCATAAACATCTTTGCTTCACTAGCTTGCTTGTAAAAAAAATTATTATATTTTGCTTTAAAGTATGAGGTTTAATTTTTGAAATTTACTTTTTCAACTCTGGCTAATATTCTACAGCAATTTACAGGGAAAAATTATTTAAAATAATTCATACTGTTATGCAAAATATTCTGCCAGTATAACAAGTCTTTTAAACCTTTGTTTTAGATAGATGGATTAAAAAAATCACACTGTTCCAGCATCACTGAGTGGCAATTGCATGTTCCACACACACATTTTTGATGAATACTGCTTAAGCCATTGCCTCTATCTTACTATAGATTAAAAAAAAAAAAAAAAAAAAATCTGCCAAGGAGAAAAAGTATAGCTACAGGCAAGAACAGAAGAAATTCTTGTAGTGCTGAAGCCTTGGAAGAAGAAAGAACATTTGCTCAACAAAATAAAAGTCCTCTGTAGAAAAGGATGGGGCTGATTTACTGCAAATAGAAAACATAAAGGATCACTAGGATCAATGCACCCTCCTCAGCTTTCTGTTATTTTTAATGGTTTACCTAATACTATCGAGAGCTGAATGTTCAGGTGTGGATATGATACTAATACAGGAAATACAGCAAATAATGAAGAACAATGAAGCTTGACACAGAGGTTTTAAATCATTTAAATGCCTTTTTCTAAGAGACAATGTAGAGTAGCAAAGAATCCAACGAGGTAACAAATAGAATGCCACTGCAGTGTGTTACTAGGAGTTCCAAATAAATTTGGGGAGTTATTATGGAAATATTCCCCATGGCCTTCAACTCACTGTGCTTCTGTATTGAAGAAGGCAAACAGAATTGCCAGGAATACAATATAAATCAGAGAAGATAGTATTATTGTATATAACGTAGTTAGACTGCACCTAGAGCACTATAAACAACACTGAACATCACACCTAAGAAAAGACATAAGTGCCCATGAGGGTGCAATAGGGAGCAGACAGATTTGGTCTCAAAGGCATTTGCCTGAGGAACCAGGGTGTGTTTTCAGTGGCTGAGATAAGATTTTGTGCTGATATAGCAGAGATTCTCCAAACTGTGAAAGACAAGAGGCTCAAGCAAATCTGCCAAGTATGCATCAGCTAAACACAGATTGCCCAAAGCATTATGGGGATTTGGGCAAGCATCCAGTGGGTTACTTTTGTCCATCTTTAGAGCTCCTAGCTGCTTCAGGAACTCCCTGCAGCAGATGGCTACTTAGAATCACTGAAGTGTGAAATAGTTAGGAAATTCATTACAATGGTCAGTATTTGCTGCAGGAGGGTTGTACAGTGAAGTGCATTCTGCGATTCCCTGAGCTTGTAATAGTCCACCAACCCAAGGTCCTTTGAAGCTGGCCAAGAGCAAATCAGTCTATTCTCCTGTGGTAAAATATGGAAGGCTTTTGGTCTCGTGGAGATGGCCAGTAGTTCTCTACATCTGGTTTTCAACCTACTCCGTGACATAACACTGATATCAGTCAGACAGGATGGCCCAAGAACTTTCCTGGAGAATTAGACTCACCTATCACAAGGGTAGATGAAGTTGATAGACACCATGAAGAAGATAGACACCAGGGCTCTTAACAAGGGAAGCACAAATGTGAGGTCAAGCTTTGGAGGCATCAGAGTGCTCTCAGAAACATGCAAGACCAAAAAGTGTAAGTGACACCTGTGTATTTTCAGTAGAATTGTGTGGGGTGGAGTTGCAGTTCATCAGGAGTTATTCTAGGCAGGAATAATAAAATTATGAAATGAAAACACAGGAGTTCATCCCAGCCTTCTAACTGATAACCTTTTTGTGTTTCAGTTGTGCAGCAGAAATACATTGAGCTATGAGGACAACAATGCTGATGAGGAACCTTTTCCTGATCAATGGCATAAACTTTGCAAAGGGGCTTAATGTCCCAAACCTGGGCCAGATATTGAGATCCAAACCGTTTCTGAACATCACTCCCAGAATAGGTAGCTCTGCAACACAGATAGTGGATATTTACATTCTTCAAATTATTTCCATTTATATTGTTTTCTTTAATTCTTTGTATAGGAAGAGATGATCTTTAATTCAAATTTGAACTGTAAATCCAATCACTGCTGTGGCCTTATGCCAAACATTGTCATCTGTTCTGCATAACTCAAATAAGCATGTGAACTTGCCATTTATTCTCTTCTGAATTCCCTGTACTCACCTTGTACATCTCAAATACACAGAGAACTGCGGAGTGGCTGCCAAGGGTCATATGAAGCTTTTGGCCTTCCAGCAACCAGGACATGTTGTTCAACTGGTAGAAGAAGCCTGTCATGTGAGGAATTTACTTGTCATAGCTGACCATGTTTGCCAAAAAAAAGATGATACTTTCAGTTTTGGATACCACCTTCTCTCCTGCACTGGATTACTGCATGTGGAATTGTACCAGGGCCTGAAAAATGATGGTACAGAAAGCTCTCATTTGGCACAGGAACATGAGAAAAATAAAAATTCAGTATGGAGAAGAGTTGCTTTCACTGTGTTAAGCCGAACTTGCTGTCATGGTGGTTATCACTAAACCAGTGATAATGACAGTTATTTGGAGATTTTGCTATAGAACAGCAATATAAACCACTGGGTTTTGAAAATATCAAAATAAGTAAAAATATAATTTTCTGAATCTTTGCTAGTTGACACTGACACAGGTGAGAATGATGGCCTCTGCTGTACAGATGACAGGTAACATCTCTTTGGTAAGAGATGACTTAGTGCATACCGTGTCATTTAGGGTGTGAAAGTTCTTGCACCTTGGTATATCTTGCTTAAAGGATTTTCATCTCACAGCTATGGAAGAATTACTATGCAGCAAAGAAACATTCAGGCTTGCTTTAAATTAGAAATGTAGGTGCTGGCAGGAGTCCAAAGCATAGGTTAAATCATGCTGTGAGGCACTCCGTGTTGAAAGGGGCTGCTGCTGGTGCCTGAGATAGCTCATTTAAAGCTGGTCTATGGTAGTTTCACAGAGATCTGTTGGAGAAGACATCCCTCTGGGGCTAAGCTCTGACTGACTTGCACAGTGGGAGAGAGGAAAAGTTTGAAGTTTCCTCTCTGCTCTTGGGTAAGAGCAAACCCAGATTAAAGCCTTATATTCTGAGATGGTTCCTCAAAAGAATCTCAGGATCTTCAGGGAAAAGGAACATAAAATGAAATGAGGCAGGAATGGAGAACTAGAGCTGTGGAACAAGTTCTTCACTTGCTGTTGTATTGGCTGGGTGGTGCAGATAGTATCTCATGCCCCTCCACTGCTGCGTCATAAATGTCTCTGCTCTCCCCATGATGATCCTGACTGCCAGCTAGATTTGGTGCTTTCACCACAGATCTCTTACTGAAGTACTCTAATTGTAACTGGTGTCAAAAATAATACAGTTCTAAAAGTTAAAGGATCATATCATCTGGATACATGACCCCAAGTATTTTTGTTCAGAAACAAAGGCTTTGGATTAGCTCTGTGGCTGAATGACTGGAGATGGCAATATTGTACTTGATTTTAGTAAAAAAGTCCAGCCCTGAAAATAATAATAATCATTGTAAAAATCCAGTAAGAAGTACATGTAGAGTGGAGAACCTGATCAACACTGACCTTGGACTTCTGTATTTCTCTATGATAGAAATTAATCGAAAATAATTCAAGAACTATGTCTTAAATATAAAAAAAGACAACACTAGACGACACGCAAGCAAATGTTTACTATATATCAGAAGAGTGACTTACATAAATTTGTTCACAATAGGCTTACTTGACAGGCAATTTGTAACCTAATACATAAAAGTCTAATAACAATGAAAGATAAATATAGAGCTACAGTTTAATACTGTCAGGCAAAGATTAGATAACTTATAAGTTAATTGGCATTTATGTACTAGTAAAGACTGCTAAACAATTATTTCTTCTAAAAAAATATTCTCACGCTTTGAACGAAGTGCCGTCACTGTTCTGTGCAGTGACAGAAGAAATTTTCAGGTTTTGAAAGATTTATTTGATCTTTGATGGTCAGAAAATTTTTACTGGAAAAGTCTGGTATTTCAGTGTAATCAGATATGAATCCCTTATGGGATAAACAGATCTGTTATTAGTTTACAGTGCTACCATTACCCTTAAATCAAAATAAAATACATGGAGAAAATATAGGTGGATAGCCATAGGCAGTAACATTCTTTATATTACTAAGCATGGAGGAAACATCAGATAAACCACATTAAGCTGATTGTCCACATGCATTGAGCAGTTTATGATAATAATGAATGTGGAGAGCTCTCAAAAAGAAACCAAGTTCCTTGCCTGAATTGACTCTCCTCTCAGGTTTGTATATATCCCTGGGTATCTGGGATATTTTTCAGATTTTTCATCTTACTGGGATGCATTTCTGCTGCTAGACTGAGAGTAGGTAAGGAATAGAAAGAGTCTGTGTTGGAATGGAAGAACAAAGAACTCCTATTGATTGTGTTAGCTTAGATTTAAGGACTGAAATCAACTGCAGGGCACTACTGACACTGCCCCATATTAGGAGTCAGCATGAATATGGGAGATATCAGCTCTCACTGTTCCAGTAGCCTCAAATTCCACTCATATGGCCTGAAACAGTCCACAGATGGAATATAATTCCAAAATTTACCTGCAGTAAAACAGCTCATTTGTTCATCTACAAAAGACTTTCTTGCATGAAAAGCATAGAAAAGTTGTCACATGTGTGAAAGCTAAGAGAGGGGAGAAAGGCTGCCAAGAGCACAGCACAGGTGGGAGATGACCATGCACTTTCTCCTGCCATTGCCTTGAAGAACAGATGCAGCTGTGTGGTAGAGGAATATAGCCAGGCTGATCCCAGATGACTATGTCCTTCCTGCAGTTGAGGGTGTAGTATTGTCTGGCAGTACCTGTATCAGCCTCATGGCCCAGAAGAAAGGTAAAATAAACAGAGGGCTGTATACAGCGTGGGATGTATAAGATGGTTTCAAAGATCAGAATAAAGGTTATGTTATATTTCCAGTAATTTACATTTATAAGAACATGAATTGTCCAGATATTTCAAACCTACTCACTAAACTTCAGACAGAGATCTACTAAATATGATAAATGCTTGTGGAGTTATTGTTGAAATGACTTCAGTATCTTGAGTAAAATGTTTTGGGAGCTTATTAAATTGAACTAGAACAGCTGTTTAATATATTCATGAAGGTTGTATTGATTGTGGGATGTTTGTCTTAGAATCAAATGTTCATACCTTCAAAATGCAAGATGTTTTGAGTACTTTTAATATTTCATTAATCTTTACTCTGACTGCTTTGGAAATTTGAGTTTATGGATTGTTCTTTTAAGTTAAAAATTGTTCAGAATTTAACTTCTTGAACTAATATTCTTTTAACACCATTTGTACACTATTTTTTCCAAAATGCAATATGCAAGACCCTAGGGAAATGAAATTGATTTCATAATGGATAAGACTTCTGAAATGAACAAAATAACATCCACTAAAGGGTACCTTAGTGACATCAGAGTGGGGATTGTATTGTAGCATTTTATTCAAGCTTATTAACATCTCACTGAACTGAACTGGTCTCTCTATAGGATTAAGGTACTTTTAAGAGTCAGAAAAGTGAATAAGAACAATAAAAGTTAGCTAGATATGTTCCTACATAAGTTATTGCTGAATAAAGCTGAGAGTTTCTTAAAATTACATAATGACATTCCCCAGATGCTGATCTTATTTCCTATACTTTTTCTTAAGCTGCTGTGTAGAATATTGCAAGAAGCATGAGTTCTGTGTTATGGGCTGTACAGAATGCTAATTAATTGTGATGAATTGATTTTTACTTTTGTGTGGAAAAAACCCATTCCACTTAGTAGTAAAACTGCACATTTTCACCCTGACATTAAACAAAGGAAGGAAGAAGACGGCTGCTTTTGATATGCCAGCTTTAAAGAAACTGTACCTATATAGCAATTAGACTTCAATGACTGTACAGCTCCACTCCTTTCCCTCATGCCCTTCCCCTGGGGACACTTAATACCCTGTAGGAAGAGAATCTTGACTGGTGTGTTACTCTTATTAAGGTGGTTTGGCAGAACTTTAAGGCTACATTTACAGCATCTTAAAATCCCACAGTACTGTCAGATCAATGTAAAGCAGGGCACTGGGAACACAGTGCTAAAACTGCACTTCTTGTGAATAGTTTGTGGATGATTGCCCCTGTTTTTACAGAAGGGAAACTGGGATACAGAAAAGTGATTTTTGCTCTAGCTCAGGGCAGGTGCTGAAGGAAATACAGAATGGCTACTTAGGAGTTTAGTGTGCTGGTTCTTAAGTCATACTGCCTTTTCAGCAAAAGTTGAGCTCTCTTTGTTGAAGTGTTCTGTAACCCACACTGATACATAAGCAATTAAGAGTATTTAAATACCAGTATGGGGTATTTGAGAAACCAAGCATTTTTTCAAGTGAAAAAGAAAAAGGGGTTGCAGCTCTTCTGCCAGTAGTGTTTATTATTTTGAGCATCTCTTTCTGTCACTTTTTCCCTAAATGAAAATGTATTGTTCTGATTAAGTATGTTATTATTGCAAGGGCCTTGGAAGAAGAGATATCTTATCTGACAAAGTCTCATTCATGGGGAAAAAATGAAGCTTACAATGGCTGACTGGAGAAAAGATACATGCGATAATATCTATCGTTGTTTCATAAACTCTGCTCTGATAAGTAGAAGCAGGAGAACTGGTCTCCCTGGTTTCAAAAGTATCAGAGGGAAGAGGTGTTTGCAAGCTTGCTTTCAGATTAACCTGTGGAAGGAAGCCATGGCATAGGTCCAGAACAGGGCTATGATATTCAGAACAATTTAAGTGGAAATCAGAGAGCTTTCAGAGGCTTATTGGGTTGAGAACTTCAAATCTGAAAAGGTGAGGGGATTAAAACTCCCTGCTTATTGACTCTTGATTTGTGTAATACTTGCTCCTATAATCAGAAAGGCAAATTAATAAAAATAATAGCAGGAGAAATGCGTGCACTTGTGAGAACATATGAGCTGGGTATAGGTTACAACAATAACATGATTAGTCTTCTACATGTTTTGTTTATCTGGGAATATGATTGTATCGATTCCAAAGATTAGACATAATCACCTATACCTTGTGGATTGTACATGAATGTGTACTGATAAGCAATAATACTAATAAGTGCTTGTAATGTATAGGGTGGAATTCCAACATGACTCTTGGATCTGTGAATTTCTTCCCCTGGAGAATGTCATCACTAGTATAAAATATATACAGATGTATATCAATATATACACATACACACGATTCTTCTTGTTCTTAGAGAAAGAAACAATGACCAAGGAGAAATCCCACTACACATTCTTTGTTACTGGGAACTGCTGCTGCTGGAATTAAGTCCTTTTTTCATCAAAGCATGTGAAAAAATATTTATTCCCATGGCAATCTTTATTTTGATTGACATCAAGAGCATGAACTGCTGTATTTTGGAATAGGTTGTCAGACAGTTTGAATTGTCATAGCACCAAGTAAGCACACAGCACACATCTTTTGAGAATCTTTACACATCTGCAGGATCAAAAAACTCAGGTTACTAATTACAATTTGAAAACATGCAAGATGAAATTGGAGGATGAATGGTATGAAACAATTTGGCTCAGTGGCAAGATGAAGCAGAAGAAAGTGATGATGCTGGAAAGGACTTGCGGGTAATTTCCCAATACAGTCAGCCAGGAAAAAAGGCCAGAGTGATTCAGAGCTTCATGTTCAGGGGTGGAATGTTTCAGAGTGGCATAGTTATATTTCTTCTTTCTATCACTGTGGTATAATCTCAGCCATCACATTGTGTTCAGTCCAGAACACATAACTGCCAGATAGATCTTGAGGAAGTGGGGCTTGTTGTTGGTTTTCACCAACAATGATTAGAGAGCTGAAAGCATTTTTTAGCAAAATGTTTATGGAGCAAGATATTTTAAGCAAGTGGAGACTTTGCCTGTCTGCAGACAGCAAATGTTAAGAAGGAACTAAAATGAAGAGTAGATAGTCAGGTCAAGAGCTAAAAGCAAGCCTAATGAGATATATAAACCTGAAAAGAGCAAAGCACTAAAGTCTAATTCTAAACAATTATTCAGTCCTCGAGGCTCACTGAATTCAGTTTGATATTTGTTATCTAAATACATTCATTGTTCCTCAGCAAGGCTTACCAAGCCAAACAAGAACTGGCACATTTGTATTTTGTCACTTGTACTTTCCCAGAGATATGGCATGGATTGAAATGTTGAGTCATGGATCAATCTAGGAACAGTTTTTGGCAATGTAAAAGTCAAAAACAGCAGGAGAGGTGGGGTGGATCAGTGATCAGCAGCTTTTTTGTTGTCACTGATGCCCCTGCCTTTTGCTGACAAGGTGTCATCCTGTTCTTGTTTTGGTATGATGAAATACAGGCCCTGTCTCAACAGCAAGTTGAATATGACCCTCTATGATAACTGATCATGACTGACATGGATTATTTTTGAGAATAGACTCTTCATGCTAAGTCTGAATATGTGTTTGGTTACTTAGCTATGACAAAGAAGCTGGATCCAATGCTGCTGAGAAGGTTCTTGTGTCAAAAAATAGTTGTACGTTAAGTCTAGAATGTAACAGACAACCCTAAAGAAATAGTTATGTAGCTAAGGGTGTTGAGAAGAATTGCACATATGTCCAGAAAGGTTTCAACATTGCATCCTGACTTAATAGAAGGTTGGTGTTGATTTAATATTCACACCTAGTTTGCTTAAGGTTTTCTGAAAGGTTTGTGATGAATCCTGCGTTCCAGGGACACAAGCAGTATAAGGTTTGATCTTTTAGATGCTGCTCCTTACAATACTGTTAGTTTGTGGAGCACTGACACATTACAGAAATGAAATATCTGTTGTCAGTGGAAGATCACTAAGCAGAATGATTTGTGACACTGATTTACTTGACTGAAAATGTTGCTTAGAACAGTTTTCACCTACACTGGCTGTTAAAGGGGTATGTTGGTAAGGAAACAGCAATACTTGGATACTGACTTAGGCTATTAGTATCTATTAATGGGATGAGACATCATCCTTTATCTGCAGAAAAGATGATGGGCATGTCTTTCTAGGTTCTGATTTCTACACCTTATTGATTTCTTGTCATTCATTTATAGTTTGATAACAGCTAGTCAGGGACTGTTCTGCTTTCTAACAGTAGATCTGAAGAAATTCAGAGGCAAATGGGATGACACTAGCATCTAATTGCCATCTTTTTTTTCTTTCTGTTGGCTTGCTTGCTAGCTATCTTCTGACTGGTGTTGGCTGTTATTGCTTCTCTTTAGCAAATGTTTTTGAAATACACCATGGAATTCTTTCTCTTTTCAGCACAGGTTTTGGTCCTGCCTGCTGCAACTCTCACCTACTGTCAAATGTTTTATTTCTTTGTGGCCAGATAAGAGGATATAGTGATGGATATTTGATTACACTATGGTGCCTCTGTCTGAATGTCTTCTCCTTTTTTAATCTTCCAAACACTTTTCTTCTGCTATTTTTCTCCTTCCCACTTTAGCATGTGATATTGTACTGGAAATGAGGAAAAGAGGGTATATATGTACCAAGGTGTTTGTTAGCATAATTTAAGCAATAGGCTGGTATATAGGAAGAAGCCATATTGAAAAAGCTTGTTTCCAGTAATTTCTGGTGTGTTGGTGTATGATTAAACCAAACAGAAACCATGAAATGGATGCTTAGAGTAACTCTAGGTAATGTTTCATATACAGTCTCCTTCTCTGCCATTATATTTTGCCCTTAGTCTTTAGTAGGCACTTAAAAGGTTTACAGCATCCACAATGCAAAACCTTAATCATGTGGCTTTTGCATTATAGGCTTTTCATGAGGTCTTAAACCAACTTTATACAAGAAAGCTAAAGCAT
This sequence comes from Todiramphus chloris collaris, assembly GCA_025345505.1. NCBI lineage: Eukaryota > Metazoa > Chordata > Aves > Coraciiformes > Alcedinidae > Todiramphus > Todiramphus chloris. The sequence continues at coordinate 512,814 of JANVCC010000152.1, read as the reverse complement.
ACTCTGGAATGAGTTCTATGTTAAAAGGAAAAAAAAAAAAAAAAGGTATTTCATTACAGAATCCTATGATGCAAGGCTGAGTAGTGCTGTTTATGCTACCAGTGTTGCAGGAAAAAAAGTTCAACCACCCTTGCTATAGACCTTTAAAAAATTGAGGTCATCTATATTTTTAAAGTTATTTGGCTTTTTATTAATGAATAAATCAGTAATGCATCTCCCTGGTTTTTTTTCTCACCAAACCCAAATTACTCTACTGTAGTACTTCACATTCATCATTGCATTAACAGTACAAGCTTAAAGCAAACAAATGTTTTCTGGTCTGAGGTCCACACAGATCCCATTTATTTTGTGAAGCCGTGGAATAATGTAGACCTGAGATCACTAAGCACACTGTAGGGCTCCTTGAGGCTGTTTTTCCTTATTTCCAAATATTGTCAAGAGTTGCGACAGGATCATCCCATGAATGTGAGTGGAAAGAATGATGTCTTTGTGTTGCAAAGGGAGAGATGGGCACAAAATAAGCCTATGATGTTAGTACCCCATAATTAGCAAATGTTTGGGAAGTCTTTGCCAATGCGGTGGGCCCTTGGGTCCTTACACAGGGGATTCATTTGTCCTCACCATGGGAGAGCCAGTGAGGAGCTGAGTCCAGCAAAGCTCTCTGTGGATGGAAGCTCAAGTGTTCATTCTGCAGACTCTCTGCACAGGGCTGGAAATGATATTGTAAGTGAAAAATCCCTGCTCCTCTTGCACAGGTGAAATATAAAGACAGCACTGACAAATCATTACCTGGTTGGGTGATTTACTGTATCATTTGCAAAGGAATAGGCAACAAACCATCATGCACCAAAGTTTCAGAAAAACAGATCACAGTAAATTGTTCTTTGTAAGGATGGGACTAATATTCCCTGTGTGCTTGATTTATACACTGGTAACTGAAACTTTATTCAAGGAAATACTGATGAAAAAGGAGCAAAAAGAATTAATTCTTGCAGAGTGTTATCCAAAGCATTCATGTTACAGACCTCTTCAGGGAATTGAGTGGCTTTGCACAGGTATGATGGAAAGACTCATGCTCTAGAAAGCTTTTCTCAGGGCTTTCCAGTCTCAGTCACCTGTACTGTGAGCTGCAAAGAAAAGCTGTAACCAAAAAACCGCCCATTCCCTATTCTGGCCCACTGATGGAGACACCTGGGCAGTCCCTGCTTTCCCGGGATCTCATGGATTTTGAGCATAATCCCTGACTGGGTGTCTCTCCACATGACTCTTACTCGAAGCATTGTGTCTGTGAGAAGTTCCTCAGCAGTAAATGATGTTGAGTTTTGGCTACTAGGAGAATCCAGCCAGTTAGCCTCAATTTCATTTAGGTCCAGACAACAGCCCTGCCCATATACAGTGTTTTTGTGGTTCTTCTCAACTTTATTTCTGTTCCTGCTGTTATATTGATAATTTGGCTTTGGATCATTAGTGAACAGACTCTGTACATATGGAGAAAAAATATTACTATTAGTCATCTCATAACTGAATAATCAAAATTCAGCAAATATATTCTTAGTCCAATCACAGTGATAAGGATGCTTACAGTCCATGATAATACAGGAAAAGCCTCAGACATTCAGAACCTTTGTTAGAAAATGCCTTTTAGTAATATCTGTCTCTTTTCTCTGGTGTCATGCTGACTTCTGAATGCAGGATGGGGAGAGTGTGTGTGGGTGTGTGTTAACAAGGCATCAGAATTCTGGTGAATGCTTCAGGAGGCATTTGATGTTCATGGCAGTGGTCTCCTCTTCTGCCTAAGTACTGGGGTCCCCTCTGTCTTATTTTCATGAAGTTTCAGTATGTGATAGGTACATGATCTCCTATACCTTTCTTGGTTCATACGTTATGTTGTAACAGTCACTAATGCAAAAGATACAAATACCCCTTGTCAAAGAAAGTGACTGTTTCCCTTTGCAGTAGTGAGTTTACACACAAATAATTTTGGGTGATATGCTGGGCAGAACTTACATACAAAGTTGTGTTGTATCTGGTAGAAATCCGCCAAATAAATTGCAAATAGGTACTATGGAAACCTCATTCAGAAAATTTAGTATTCTAGTAAGAAGAATAAAGCACATAAAACTAGTGTTTAGCTAGATCAATATCACATGAATATGGAATTGGACTGAAGGACTTTGGAAATGAAGGCAGCTTTGATGAAAATACTTGGCTGCAGACCTGTCGCTTAACGCTCAGCCAACAAGTTCAAGTCTTTGCATTCACTTGGAAAGCAGAGAACAAAATACACTGGATTTTAGTACCTAGTGGTCTTGGACTGTTGTTGCACATTTGTAAAAATACGTGTTAAGTGTATTATGCTGTGAGAAGTATATTCTGAATAATTTGAAGTGTCTGTGAAATAGAGGTTTTACTTGATGTGCTGGTTTTGGCTGGGGTAGAGTTTATTTTCTTCATAGTAGCTCGTATAGGGCTGTGTTTTGGATTTGTGCTGGAGACAGTGTTGATAACTCCAGGATGTTTTAGTCATTGCTGAACAGCTTTTACATGGTGTCAAGGCCTTTTCTGCTTCTCACCCCACCATTGACTAGGCTGCAGATGCACAAAAAGTTGTCAAGGGACACGGCTGGGACAGCTGACCCCAGCTCACCCAAGGGATATTCTATACCATATGACATCATTCTCAGTAAGAAAACTAGGGGGAAGGCTGCCCATGGTCTGGCTGGGCATCAACTGGTTTGGGGTAAGCAATTGTTTTCATTTCCATCATTTGTCTACCTTGTGTTTTATTTCTCTCTCTTTGTTATTTCCTTTTTAATTGCATTACCATTATTATTATTGCTATTTTATTTTATTTTATTTACATTATTAAACTGTTCTTATTTATATCCACTAATTTTCACACTTTAACCCTTCCAACATCCCACTGTGGGAGGAGTGCACAAGCATCTGTGTGGTATTTAGTTGCTGGCTGGGGTTAAACTACAACACTTCAGCTTCTACTACGTAAGTACTTTGACTTGAGAGCTGAGGATTTATGGCATTTTGGGGTAATGATCTGTCTGTTATGTTTCACAGTCAATCATTATAATTTTGAAGTGAAAAATGAAGTGCAATTGAAAAGATTTGGTTTTCCTTCCAACTCATTTGTACTTCTCCTATGCAGATTATAGAATTTCAACAGCAGGCTGGTAACTATGTTCCTTCAGATACAGTGTCACATTGAAACAGTGTCCTCTTGATAAGGTTTATTTGCTCACTATTGAGTAGTGTGGTGGTTTTTTTTTCAAGTCAGAAGTAGAGCAGTGACTGTCTTCTGCAATATCATGGACATGACCAAGCTTTAGAGGAAGCCCCCTGTAACATGAGCCCTTGGGGATGATAAAACATTTTTCATATCACAACCTAACTGTGGGAAGCATTGACACATGAAACATGTAGAAAGTGAAAAACTTGGACAAAAGCTTGTGATGCTAAACCACCTGTGGTTGTCATGGGCTCCTTTAAAGGCTTTCCTACTTTGAACATGGGGCAGCTGTTGAGATGTGGCTCCACATGGAGACATCTCAGTTTAGGAAGTTCAATATGTTTCTACAGTGCTTAAGACACCCTTATGGGGCTAGTGGAGACAGGACCTCTGGGACACCCCAACTCAAGTGTTGGCAGGAGACTAATATCCAAAAGTCTTCAAGAGGGCAGGGGGCACAAAGTACTGCTCCTTTGGAGCAAGCTGTCTCCATCCTTCACTGTCCATGTTACTCTAAGAAGGCTTATTTGCTCACCATGGGTGGTCAGGGATTGTCCAGAGATGGATCTTTTAACAGACCAGAGGTGACAGCTAAAGGGAAATACAGCATCTGTGCCAGTACATCCCTTCAGTGTCTTCTCCTGCCTGTATTTCACATATACCTCTCAGCTTGCCAAACAGCAAAACATTAAATGGATGTTAGTATATTGAAAATATAGGTTTTGATGTAAAAAGATTTTAATAAACACCATTTATTAGCAGGTATGCCAGACTCTGAGAGAATAATCAATATAGATCCATTGATTTCTGTGGATTAAGAGTAACTAATATGTCTTGGAAATTATTTACAAACTTCCTTTTTAAAATCATATATATTTTGTTTTGTTCTCTTCTTGGTATTGATAAGAATCTCCTCAGGAGAGGAAAATTGATTTAATAAATGACTACATACAAAGTGCTGCCAAATGCACAATGTAACAAACTGCAGGAAAGAGAGGACATTCTTCTTTCACCTATAGTAATTTTAAGAGTTACTTGTAACTATAACAGGCACTAGAGTTTCAGGGAGAAATGAGATTTTCATTTTCATGGTGCCTTTTCAATTTCCAGAGCTAAGCTTTTAATATTTTTTCACCAGCATTTATTTTAAATATAGAGTATTTAACAACAGTTTGAAAAATTGTATTTGCTTTTATATGATTTATTTGTGAATTATTTGATGGGTTACACAAAAAAGACAGTGTATACTTTTATTACCCATATTAAATATGCTCAGCGTGTACTAAGCAAATCATAAAATATACTATGTATCTTATATGATGGTAGTAATTCATAAAGCCATTGCGATCTTCCCAGAACTGTGAGGGCATGGAGAAAATCAGACTGTCTTGAGCAAACTCAATAAACACGATGTTCAAACTGATGAGTTTAAATAAGGGGGAGGTTTACATTTAAAGAAAAGATATTATGGAATGTGTTAATAACATATTAAAAGTGCTTAAAACACCTTTAACCTCACTTTCTTATTTTGGTACATTTTTCTACATCTGGTTTCCACCAGCTCTTACACATGTTTTTCTAGTGCTGTTGACAAGATTGTACCAACATGAAGAAAAGCAGAGATGAATCCAACTACTTTTACTGTCTTCTCCCATTTTGGAGGGGAAAATATTCTGGTTTGAACTGAACCTGTGGTGTTAGTCTGGCACAAAATCCAAACTTGAGAACCATCCTCTTGGGCTCTGGTTCCCCACATCTACCCACATGACTGAGCACTTGCATTTCATATTAACTTCCATGGGATCTATTCGTCTGCAGCACTAACAGCTCTTTCTAATCATTCAGCATATCTTCCAGAGCTGACTGTCAATGTGGTCATTTCAGTTTCAAAACTTCCTGGGGTGTTATTCCTTGTGCAGAACTTCATTAAACCTTGCAGCCTGCCCATTCACTACTGTTAGGACAGAGAATAGCACATACACACTGATCTCCCATGAATGATAAAATGTGACACCAGACTCCATCCTGTATCACCAATCTCTGCTCTTCCATTATGAAAGGAAAGGAAGTGAAAACCTGGCTTACCAGCTACACTGAGATGGCTATTGCTGTAGGAGATACACTGATGCAGAAGCGCTCCTGGCTACCTCACTCTCAGCCCTGATCCCCTGAAGTCTTCTTCCATGCTGAAGAGTATTTCACTGTCTTTTAGGGCTCTGTGGAGAACTGAATATAGATGGCAGAAGACTGTAATTTGAAGAGTATGAATGTTTCTGTTGTTCTTCTCTTGGGTGCACAAAACTGTCTGCAACCTTAAGGGAATGGTTATGGTTGGTATATCCATCATAGCTTAGAGCATCCAAAACATCAAGGTCAAGACAACAAGAAAGAACCACAACCCAGTGAGCCTCACAGCTGATAGATTGCTTAATTATCTCAGTCCTGGGATGAATAACACCCAGAACCATTCCCAGGACACACTTCATAGAAGCCAGGCTGATAAAGCTTTAGTCAAGTATGGCAACACTAGCAACGATATGCTAAGATCAGTGTGTTAGGAAAAAAGAAACAACAAAACCCTAATGACTACAAAACCTCTCTGCTCTATCCTTAGACACACTGTGCATTTGACAGGTACTTCAGAATAGAACAAGATAGAAGTCTTTATGAACTGCCACCACTGGTAACTCATCAATTGTGAAGAAAAATGGCTGGTACCTTTTGACAGTTGTTTCTCAGAAGTATCCAACATCTGGGCTGAACTGATTACATTCATCCCTCAAACATAAAAAATGAGGTGCTGGAATTAAATTGTCTAATAGGCAGCAGAGATTATGGTGAATTGATGCCATCCAGGGAAGAGGTTTCTCAATTAATCACACAGAAAGTAAAGAGAGGAGGAAAAAAAACCTGTGCCTACTAACTCTTCAGAATGGAAAGTGGTGTTAAGTATGCAACTGCAGGAGTCTTTTCACTAAGGAAAAGAATATTTCCTCCAAACCCTGACTCAGTTTCTGTGCATTGAACCTAGAAATAATGTTTGGAGACAGATTATTCTTTTTAATTTTCTCTTTTGCAGACAGTGACAAGAATGAGGGTGATAGGAAATAATTTCTCCCAACACTCTGTCAAAGGTGTTTTCCTTAGGGACTATGACACTTTCTTATAGCTGCAGTTAAACTGCTGTAATTTATACTAGAATTAGGACAGAAGAATTTTGGAAACTTTTGAAATGTTGATAGTTTTATGAGGAACATTTTTCATTTACCATTTTATGTGCTGAGGGGAGAGAGGAGACAGAAATCTTGTCCACAGTTTTTTGCTAAAACTTGTCTCTTTTAAATTGTAATGGGCCATGTACTGGACCTACAGAAACCATAGATTAAGTGTAGCTTTAAATTGTTTCTCTGAAGAAAATAAAAAATGCAATCTCTGGAGACACTTCTGAAATTTCTAACTGTTTCTAGAACTGTAATTCCTTTTATCAGGGAATATAAATGACACCTAAACCCTCCTTTCTCCCCACCTTCTAAAAGAAGTATTTGTGCATGGGATTTTATATTTACCAGAACCAAGAAAAGGATCTCTGAAGTAGACAGAATTACAGGACTCTTTGAAGGAAAGAAAAAAGCTGGGGGGGGGGGGGGGGGGGAAGATGTATGGAGATTTTAGGCTAGGAAATTAGTGAGGGGTTTTCATAAAGAATTCAGTAGCAAGAGAGAATTCTTCCCTGCAGGAGATGGAGAAAGACCCCTTCAGACTTCCTATGTCTCAAAGGAAAAAAAAAACCCAAAAACAAACCAAGATGAGGAAGAAATGTTATTTGTGTGATGACATGGGAGAGGATGCAGGCACTAATGGCTCAAGTACTGTATAAGAGGAGTACAGAATTACTTTAGCATCATAATGGTAAAATCACCTATCAGAAGACTATAGCACGTTAGAATAAAATATATTCTGGATTGTTAGGACTGAAGGTTAATACTGTTTTGTATATTTTGGAGATGCAGTGGCAGAGTTGAGTTCAAGCTTACTTGAGACATGTGTTGACTTGGGCCCTTTACAGTAAATTGAGTTGTAAGGTTGTCCCTGGTCATTTGGTCAAAACAAAAAAGGACAACCTAAGGTTTGCTGTCTTTATTACATTGGGGCATTGGACTGATGCTGGGAGCTGCTCTAACCTTGGTAGCCTTATGTGCACCTAACCTTGTCTTTGACCTTACTTTTCCTGGGAGAGAGGTCTTTACTGCTATCTGAAGCATTGGAATCACAGCAGTCTGCCTTAGTGTAGGACCTCTAAAGAGAGGTGAAGCAAGGGTGAAGGGTGACAACTACTGAGGGCGTTTTGTCAGAGAGGAACTGGTTTATTTCAAATTTAATTTGTCACAGTATAGAAACACCTGTAGGATGAGCTGGGGATGAAAATCATACAAAAATACATGTTCCCCTCTTGCCTTTCTCCACAGATGTAGAGCTGTTGCAGGTGGTCTGTAGAGGACAGGGTTTATTTGTGCAATCCTAAAATACATAGTTTGCTGTCTAACTTATAGCAAGTACCTCAGGAGCTCATCAGAGGCAAGAGAGAGCAAGGCAGAATGCATTGCTGAACATGTGGCTCTATGTGGTACATAAGGTGATGCTGAGACAATGATACTCATAAGTATCCCCTTCCCCTCCTCAGTAAATCTCTGAATGTACCAATGTATGTTCATTCAGGCTTTAACTCTACTAAATAATCCTAACTAAACCTAATTTATTTTGCTTGCACATTTAACCTATGAAAATAAGTATAAATCCCATCTGGCTATACAAACAGATATGTGATATCTACAAATATAATTTTTTTCTTGCAAGGCAAGATAAGCCGTAGCAGAGATTTTGTGTGCTGTTTTGATATATCTGTATTGTTTTATCTGTTTCCATATTAAGGGTGTGGAAGACAGTGCTTCTCATTTCTGTACTGAAATAACAGGCAAACAGACTTTCCAGTGTGGGCAAGTTCTGTCAGCAAAGAACTTTCTTTTGTCAATACTCAATGGCTATTTGTGATTCCCAGGAGGGTTCATTCTCTGGAGGTGGATATATCCACAGCATGGGATAAAAAATAAATTAGCCAAATGAATGCATCTAAAGCTATATCCATCCATCCATCCATCCGTCCATCCATCAATATATCTATTGACATGCTTACCTGTTAGGTTGCACCAGAAAACCCGAGGTGAAGATAGTATGTTTGGACTAGGATTTAGTTTACATGGGCACATGAATGAGTCTCTATGGTAAGACATCCTGTGGGCTCAGCACTGGAAATGAGTTGGGTGCATTCCCTTTTGTCACCTGGGAGTAAATCATGCTTTTAAATGTCTGTCTTTCAAGACACAGTTTGTTTGTTGCTGCTGAGGTGCCACAGGAGATGCCATGGGAGATTTGTTCCAGGTGCCTTCCTTGTTCCTGTGTCTGTAGCCTTGAGTTAACTATCAATTTACTGGAGTTAAAGCAGGGCTGCTAGGAAAAGTGACCTACTAAAACACACAATAGATGGCTTACATACCCATTTTGTACTGAACAAGTAAAATAAGAGAGACTTATTTCTCATAGATAGCTGTGCCTTCTTGCAGATCATGCTGCACTTGACATGGTGGTGTTTACGGAAGCAGTGCACTGATGCAGTTTTGGAGACTAGATATGCAGCTATCAAAGCACCAACTTTTTTCTAGAAATGTTTTCTGCTGTATGGAGTTACTATAGCCTTGAGCTGCACCCTTGGCAAACATCTGTCTTCTGCAGATGACCTTACATCATGAGCAGAGTTTCATTTTAGGGACTGGAAGTCCATTCCCTTCTGTCAGGTCTGATCCACTGTACCTAATGGCTTCCCAGAAGAGATTTGTTTGTCTTGGTTTAAACATCTAGTGGACAACATTCTGCAGTTCCCCTGGCAATCTCTCTCTGCATTCACCAAGCCTTAAGTGCTGGCTTGCTTTCTTGAACATGTCTAAGAAGGAACTGGAAACAGTGTCATTCTTACTACCAAACTTTGGTTTCTTTGGGTAGAGTCTCTGGGAAGAGAAATTTGGTAATGCTAAGAGGCAAATGGTTATTTAATTCATATAAAAGTAGCCCCTCAAATAATCACATTTTAAATGTGTAAACATGGGGTAATCCTCAAAGTCTGTTAGTAATCTACATTATGAACCTGTATTTGGCTTTCATTTCTCTTCACTGTTTCCTCCACTTTCCAGTGTATGAAGACAACTCTGATAATGTTTTACCTTAGGAATATTGTAAAGGGCAAGCTTGGGCTTGTGAGATTTCTCTAGAGTTCCTGAATGACCCTTTGGAGTTGTCATTAGACCTGCTTGTATTCCTAACTGAGATATCAAGGTATTCATAGAAAGGATTCTCATTCATTCTAGTGTGCTTCTGGTTAAAAAAGGGCTGAACAAATCAAGAATGTTTTAAACAGACAGGCAGAAAAGTGTTTTCCATCTGTGTTAATCATGTGTCACTGCTGTGGAGCCTTGGTTTTGTTCTCCTTACCCAAATCCCAGTAGTTTTTAAAGAAAACAGCTTGCTGAATTGTTTACCCAGGAACATGTGTACACATACACATAAGAATGTATAAGTGTGCAGATTGCTGCGAATATCTGCTATTTTTAAAAAGATGTGACAGCTTAGTTCTTTCTCCACAGAAGTGAAAAGGAAAAGCTACTTTCACCTTAACTCTGCCATTTTAAGCAACTGCAACTAAGATTTCAGTATTTCATAGTATTCATTTTAGACTTATATTGGGGGTGAAGGTAGCAGACAAATGAGACTGTAATGGATTAGGCATTGGAGAAGATTGGAAAACACAAATAAAGATGCATAGTTTATGTGGGGGTTTTTTTCCCTTCTATGAAGCTACTTTCATGCTGAAGCCATCAGTTTTGTAACTGTGTTATTTCTGGAACTTTGCCAACATCTAAATTAATAGTTGTATAATTTTTAAAAATTTGACCTGGTTTAAGACTATTTTAACTTTTCAAAATAAATCTTCAGATAATCAGAGTTTCTGGATGAAGCAAAATAACATACAATGCTTTTCTGAAGGGGGAAATGTTATGACCCAGCTTTGCAATTTTCTAAATATTTATGACATACAGCAAATGTAGCTATATATGACTGATTCATTCAGCAGGGACAAGTAATATATACCAGGGTGTGCATTCATCAGTCAAAACTTTAAACACATAAGTGCTGTGGATTTTTATTTTTCTTTAAATTTGTTGGGGTATTGGTTAGTTACTTTGACTCTGCAGTGAAACTGCATCCATTTCAGTTGCTGTGTACTAAACGTAGTTGCTCTGGGGAGACTCTTTGAAAAGGGCACATTACCAGAGAAATAAGAAGCAATATAGTGCAGACTTAAACAGCCCTAAGACTGCAGGGTTGGTGAAGAAGGATGTGAAAGGAATGGGAAAGTATGAGACTCTCCCAAAGAGTGACTGGTGAAAGGTGCTCTCTACTGCAGAAATGTTTCATCTGATTCACTGTTTTGGAGAACACTGAGATAGCGTGTCCTGGTTTGAGTTGGTCTGGGGAACAGATGACAAGGTACCAACTGTGACAGAAGTGTCACGACAGTATGAAGACAGTGTCTCTAGTCCTCTACAGGTCGTGTATCAGCCCTGGACAGATCAGTTGAAAACTGATTGAAAAAGTAGAGAGAAGAGAGAGCATATCCTATTCTTCCTCTCAGTGGACCCAAGTTGAAGCCACTAGGAGAAGGCACCCTACTTCAAGACCAGCTAAACAGGAACAGTACGTGTCATGATGTACCCTGTGGTCTCTTCTCCGTGCCTTTGGAGAGAAAATGTGGAGATGGGATGGAAAACCTACCACTGCTCTATGGGCATGAGCTGTTCTAGTTTCCTTTTCTAATCATTAAGTCTCTCTCCCTTATTCCCTTTGTCTTACCCTTTGGGGAGGGAGGGGGGTTAATAGAGAGCATCTGTTATAGGTCTAAGGGGCCACACTGACCCTAAACTGTGACATAGAAAAATCATCAAGGTGTCTTAGAATTTTCTTAGACTTTTACTATTTTGTCTGTCTCCTTGGTAGTATCTGCAGTTGTACTGCAGTCCCTAGTAGACTTCAGAACTGGAAAACAGTATTCTTTCCTCTTGCCAAAGCACAGGGAGAAAAGAATAAAGACTTTTTATCCATTTTCTTTATGATGAAGATGTCTGAAAATTATACTTTGAGTACATCCTGTTTTCATTTTCTGCATTAGAAATGTATTTGAATTTCACACTTACTTTTTTTTAAGGCTGTTGGAATGATTGAAAACCAGACATGAAAAGTATGTAGATGATTAACATCTGTTTTACTGTAACAGTTGGTAGAAAAACCTTCTTTTTCAAATGTTCAACAATATTACCTTTTTATCTGTAGATACTAAAATTATCCTGTAATTAATATTTGAAGCATGTAAAAAATATGTCAGACAAAAAATATCATATAAATAGCCATTGACAGAATAAAAAAAACCCAGTGACCTATATCTGACTTATTTTTTCAAGGGAAAAGCCACCAAAATAAAGGTTACTTCAAGCCTTCTTTCTGCTGCTTTTATACATGACACAGGAAAATGAAGGAATCCAATCATATATTTCTTCTCTTTCCTAGTTACATTTTGAAACTGTTTTTAAAAGGGGCAATCATTTGAACTTTTTCAAAAATATTTGAGTCCATGAAGAGGTAAGTAGTTAGGATAGTATGTTATTATTCAATAAGTCTTATAGCCAGGAAGAAATTTCCTGTATTCCAAGTGGGCAGATAAGGAAAATATATTTTCAGAAGATGATTATTTATTAAAAGTAATAATAAAAGCATGATTAAGAATCCACTCTACTATTTTGCTCATTTTCTTCTGCACTTGGTTGAGCTGCACTGCTCAGATTTGCTGATAAGCTCTCACTGCTTGCTATGCTATGACCTAGGTTCTCATTCTGCTTCAGACACCTTCCTGCAGAGGCATTATGACACACAACAGGCCCTTTAAATAATGCCAACATTTTCTATGAGGTCAGTGAAGAATCTTATTCAACACACTATTTATGTCAGGCAGAGGAACAATGCTGAAAATGATATGTATAATAATATATTTTTTGGTATCCTAGGGAGATCTTTTTCCTGATTATTAAACAGTCCTTTCTGCTGAGAAAGGATTGGCAGTCCTAGTTTAGATGGTGGCAATAGGTCAATTATTTGTGATAACTACATAGTCACGGGGGGAGGTACACTGAGAGGTCTGCATTCCCCTCTCTAACTTCGCCTGCTGTAAAGTTCCTCACCTTGTGATGCAGCTGTAAGCCTATGCAGCTTCCATTCCCTTCTTCCTCTCATTTTGAACTGGGATTTTTTTTTTTTCTCTGACTTTATGAATACTTTTATCATTGGATAGAACACCTATTGCCTTTTGCTCTAGTTTTTATTTTATTTTATTTTAGAACAGGCACATAATATAATAGCTGTCTAACTGCTGCGCACTTCAGCAACATTCTCTTTGAGCATTGTTCCTAAATTATGAAAGCTGCTGCTTTGAGAGGGTTGCTCACAAGAGCTTCTGTTGTATATTGATGTTTCTTTTCATTAAGTGAATCCAAACAAAGAAATCATTAATGGGGTTCTTGCTGGCACTGTGTCTATAACAATGGTGTCAACAACATTGGCCACAGTATACGACACCTTCACTCCTTTTCTGTAACAGTGGAAGGCATCCAGGCTGAGCTGGGGGAGCTGTGCAGCTGTCTCCTGTCAGCAGTAAGAGACAGCCTCCCAGTGCGCTGGTGTCCTTTCAGCATGGCTGGGCTGCTAGAGCTGAAATCCGACAGTGGGATGGTGTTCATGGAAATAAATTTCTTTCTTCCTGGTTGAAGGACTGTATTTTCTCAGGGACAAAATTGCCACCTCCAAAAGTGAGTTTGGAGAGGAAGGATATTACACCTCTGAGCACCTGGATGTGGATATGCCCACTTGGGAATTCTGTTTCCAAAGACTCCTTTCTCTCTAACTTGACCCTCCTAAGGTATGTCAAGTGGTGAAACACATAATATTACCCCCCCCCCCCCCCCCCCCCAGTATTCCCCTGTTACCATTTCCTATAGCAGAATGCCTGGAAGTTTTTCTTGCTCATCTTTCTTGCTTCTTTCCTCCTCATTGCTTGTCAATAGGTTGGTGCAGAACAAAGTTGTCATAACATAAAATAAATTGAATAGCCCTGCTTCTTTGGAATAAGGCTTTATACATATCATTCGCAGCATTGTTCCTCTGCCTGACATAAATAGTGTGTTGAATAAGATTCTTCACTGACCTCATAGAAAATGTTGGCATTATCTAAAGGGCCTGTTGTGTGTCATAATGCCTTATTCTTTGGAATAAGGCTTCACTGAGCTTAGTAGTCTGTCTTTAAAGGTTGTGTGGGGATGAACAAGAACTAGGCAAGCATCCTTCACTTCACTTGTTTCCAGCTTCCAACTGTTTTCATCTTCCAGGATTCCCTGAGACTGTTAAATTTTATCTAGTCATACTCAACAGGTAGAGTGCATGTCCATGCTTTTTGCATTCATGACATCCTTTGTCAAGGAGTTCCACCAATCAGTTGTAATAAAAATTAAAAAAATCTTTACCTTCACTTTTAAATGTCTCCGATTAACTTCATCTTATGGCCCTTAGTTCATGTACTGGAGGAGACAGTGAAGGTCCAGTCCTAATCTGCCCTTTCAGGAACTCTCTGGATTTTGAGAACCTCAGTTGTATTTCCCTGCAGGACATCTCCTTGGCAGCTGAAGAGTGCAACCTGTCCTTTGAATGGAAGTGTACTCTATACCTTGGATTTCCTTGGTGCCTAACCCTGAGCCTTTTACAGTACTAACTACCACATTTTGCTTGTTTTTCAGGCATGGGAACCAAAAGTATCAAGGTGTGGGTGTGATCTGGTATGACATTTTCTGTTTTGTTCTCTGTTCTTCTTCTTACAGTTTCTAGTATTTCTTCGCACTGCCTGATCTGCCTTCCATGCTGAGCTGGTGTTTCCATGATACTGTGGATCAAGGCCCCAGTTCAGATTGACCTTTGCTAACTATAGATGTTTTGGCTGAAATAACACCTAAAATAACTATGTGTGAAAGCTCTGCACATTATTCTCCATTTTTGTGGATCAATCTGTATATACAGCTACTGCTCCAAGTCCCTGTCGATACACTTGGAGATATATATATATATATATATATATATATATATGGCAAAGTCTGGATAACCTTACGTCTGTTTTACACCTTCCCCTACAAAAGCTCTTGGACTGAACAAATGTGTATATTCTTATCAAGTTCTCAGGCATTAAGGAAATATGATACAGAACTTTTCTGCAGTGTGTATGGAAGTGGATTTAAGGCCAGAGGAAAGGATGCAAGAGGATGCTGGGTCATGAAGATAGCCAAAGGGTGGGCGTCACAGAAAGAGGATCCGACTTGAGGTAAGGACATTGCCCACCACATCTTGTGCACAGTTCTGTAGAAAGCAGCCTTCTACATAGTCTCTCACAAAGAAGCTGGAGAAGTCCAGAGCCATAAATTATTCTACACTGGGAAAGGTTTCAGGGAAATTATAAGTCTGTAGCTACCCTGTTCTTATATTCTTCCCTAGCTATCTATTTTTTAGCCCCATTGGAGACAGAAGGTCTTTCATTCTTTTGTTTATGTTCCTTGGCTGCAATGCAGCAGTGTATATCCTCACTAAACCATCTCTGGTTTGCTGTCACTGTAATGGGGGGAGAGGGAAGGAGTAGAAGAAGATAAATGCACCTTCTTGCCAGCTTTCTGCTCTATCTGTCTTGGATCTGGGTGATTGTACTGTACAAGCAGCTTTTTCATGGTCTGTCTCTTATGCTTTGGTTCTAACTATAAATAAGAAATGCATCATTATCCATGAACACTCTTCTAAGTGACTTGCTAATTTTCAAACTTCAGAAAAGGCCACAGTCTCCTGCTAAAGTCTGAGTCTTCTTCTCATCCCAAATTTTCTGTATGTTGTAAATTCCCCGTCAGCCAGCTGTCAGGTGCAACTGCTCTGTGAGAACCTTTTGACTGTTGCTGCATGACCATATATATGGTAGCTATCTCCCGTGTCCTTGCACTGTCTATTGTATCTCCATTATTCAAAACTGGGTATATTTTAGCAGTGGGCAACACAGGAATTTTTTACAGACATTTCAGTGAAGTCATAACTCAACCCCCCCCCAAATCTTTTTTTCTCCATAATGCAATAAAACATCCTGCTTTTTTATTTAGCTGGAGTACCATAGAATTCAAGTAGAAACTTTTTCAGATTTATTTGGATGTTTTGTGAGGTTAGAAATAAAATTAAGTAACTGAAGCAAATTCCACAAAACATAAACTGTTATACCGTAGGCATGAAATACAGAGATAACTGTTCCACATTTTAAGCCAGTGACTCTAAATACTTGCAAACTATATGCATCTGAAACCAGGTAATTTGCATTGAGTCCCAATACAAGGCATTGGAGCAAAACCACACCCATTGCTAAACCGTGAATGGCTGAATCACATCCTCCTGTGATTCTGTTTATGGCTTTAGGCTGCTTTGATAATATTCAGCAGGTTTTTTGTGGGTTGATTTTGTTTGTTAGTTGTTGTTTCTTTTCCTTCTTATTATTATTTGCCTTTTTTTTGTTTTTCCCAAATACAGAAGAATGTGAATAATATCACATTTAATTTCAACAACATTTAAACTTGGATGGATTTTCATAGGCTTGGTGTAACTGCTGTAGCAACTGTCAGTAATCACTGGAAATGGGACTAGCATCCTCAGAAGTAATATACATCAGTTCCAATTTTGTCTGTTACTCACCTTGCAATAAAACCCTGAATTCCCACACACAGCTGTGACAATTTGGGAGGGGGAGGAAGCTTTTGATTCTTGGAAGAAAAGTTATCTGTGAGTTTTGCACAACATATAGGGAGTTCAGCTTTGGGACAAAAGAAAAACTCATTTAAGAGAAATGCATAATGTTTTGGTTTAGTATGTTATTTGCAGTCTAAGACAGGGGTGTCCCTGTTATTTGGGATGTAACCCTTACTTCCACTGTCAGAATACAACATAGTGCAACTGCACTCACTTGTTTTCATGCACTCTCTTGGGGCAATTTGGGGATGCACAGAGCAGATACCCAGAAGTATATTGGCTGTGTTTTGTCTGATTAGCAGGCCAATCATACTTTCAGGGAGCGTTACAGTTGTTTCCATGTGGCTGGAGAGGCTGCTGCTGAATCTGGAGCACTGGACTCTGTGTGGCTGTGTGGCATCGAGAGGGGTGCACTGACTCCAGGTGGAAGTAACAGCTATGCATACATCACTTCTTTGGGGGGACTTGATGGGCTTTCAGCAATGTTATGCCTTGTCTGCTGTTTACACACCATTAGTTTTCTTTGTGCTTCTGTTATGTTGAAGAATGATGTAGTCAAGGTACTGCAGAATGGATGAGGAATTGCTGTTCCTTGTCTGGATGTAAAGTTTACCAGCTGGACTAAAGGAAACCACTGCTGATTTGTTAATGTTTAGGTCCTTCAAAGGCATGGACTTTCTGAAAAGTAACATGGCTGACCAGAGGATTGACAGATACATATTAAAAAAAAAGTAAAAAAAAAATTGGTAGAAGGTAAGGGTTAAGGATTCCATAGACTAGCTTGGTGCAGAACCACAGCTTATCAGAGCACACGGGTTTTCTCTGTCCATTGCTAGTAATTTTCTTAAGGTCAGAAAAATCTTTTGTTTTAGTGATTATGAGAAAATAAGGGAGAAGTAAAAGAAGACAATAAGAAAATAAATAAACACATCCTTTAAAAAACAGTTAATCTCCACATATTTTTTCCTGCTTACTCCTCTGTAGTGCTTCTGTTCTCAAAGATAAACACACTGCACAAGCACACAACTAGCAGTCCTAGGCACAGCCTGATTTGAAGTCTTCTCAGCAGAGAAGCAAAAAGTGAACTGCCAAGGGAAATACTTTCTTCCCAGATTTAAGAAGGGACATTCCCATTTAGATTTGTTTGTGAGTAACTGAGTCACACTGAAAATACTGTCAAAGATAATAAATCAGCAGGAAAAGAGTATGGCCAAAGCAAAAGTAAAGTCATATTGCCCATTAAAAAGAAGAATTCATTTGAAAGCCCGACTGATAGTGCCTGGCACAAATCCTCTTCCCTGTTACAGATCAGCCTGCTGATCTGAGAATTGAATCTGCAGAAACATCTACTTATTTAAAAAAGGAAAAAAAAAGTTGTGGATTTGGAAAATAAGTAATGAAGAAAAATCCCTGAGCAATGGCAGCAGCTACCCAAAGTCAACATGGGTATTATCAGAGGAACTCAAAAAGAAGTATTTCTGCAACAATTTCTTCAATTCATTTATTTCATATGTTCTGGTGTCCCAGTGATATTCTCAAATTGTATGACAGGCTTATATAAATGCCAAATTTTGCAAAAGTATTTTGGTAGGGATTGCCAACAACAAAATAAAAGAGCAGAGATCTTGTCTTTATATGCTCTTTTTAAAAATGTTATAAAGAATGTAGAAAATAATATTAAAAAAATTCTTGGTTTGTCCCCCCCCCCCCCTTTTTTTTTTTAACAAGTGTTTATTAAAAAAAATACCACCAAGATGAACTTTACAAAATATACAACTGATTTGGGAGCTAGAGCTGTAAGAGGCTGGCTACCTTTTATCATTAAGGTAAGCATGTAGAGAAATACTGCAAGATCAAGATGAGACTGCATTTTAGATGTCTTCCTAACAATAGTCATTAATAAGTCATAAGGAAATACCTCATTAAGCAAATAGCATATAAAATATGAGGTAATTTAAAAATACTTCCAACTTATTACAATGAATGGATTAAAAAGCAGACTTCTTTCATAATATCCTCTATTTATCCATAATGACATTGAACCTGATTTTCATTTTGTTCCCCTGAAGTCCAAAATGTATGAACTTTGTACAGTATTTTCTCCAGCTTATATGCCAGACCCTGGATTGGGAGATGCTTCTTCCCTCTTTAGGAGCCACTGAGATAGGCTTGTAAAGGAAGTAAATCCTTACAGAGGCAGAAACACTGATCTGGAAGTGGACTTGTGAGCTGTATTGATGGGTTTCAGCGCTTGCATGAAGCTATAGGAAAGTTCTGGGGCTTTGGAGAAATTCTCCTGTAGAAAAGTCAGTCCAAGGAACAGTCTCCATGTCATTCTTTGAGAATATGCAAGGTTTATTTTCCTATCCACTTGTACTTAGCACTTTGTCGTGCCAGAGTGCCATCCTAGTTGTGTTCCTTGAGTAGTGAAGAGCTGCCAGACTAAGGAGACCATAACTCTCATAACAGAGGGCTCATCAGCAGTCAGATGGCAACAGTTCCCAGATACAGACTTTGGAACAGGTCAAAAAAGACTTGTTCTTCAGCTCACACAGAATTTGCCCACATGAAATGTATAGCTGGACTGTGATCCTCATCATCATCCCTGGGTACCTCTTGGAGGGCATGAGGGGCCCGTACCTGATTTCCATGTGCACAGAGACTGGAGTGCTGTTGCACCTTATTTCTTCCTGGGACTTACCCAATGGGATGTCAGGATACAGATGGACCCTTGTGCATCCTGAGCTTGGATTTTGGAAATGCTCTTTGGGCCAAAGGTATACACACAAACACATACACATACATAAACTCTTTTGGCTTCACTGGAACTGAGATTTTTGTTAGCTTTGGCAAAGAGTCCTAGAAATTATGTTGAATTGTGTTTATGTGGCAAGGTTTCATCAATGGAGGGCTGCAGAGGTGGCCTCTGTGGGAAGAGGCCAGGGTCTGCCCTTTGCCAGGCACAGACAGTTCCAGCTGGCTCTGCAATGGACCCACTGTAGGACACAGCTGAACCCATCAGCAAAGCTGGTGGCCCCTCTGTGAAAACATATTTATGAAAGAGCAGGGAACACTGTACGGGCAGAGGAAAAAGGGAACAACAAAACAAACAAAAACAAAGCATCGTTTGAAGGAGCTGGGTCTGTTTAGTTTGAGGAAGAGGAGGCTGAGGGGAGACCTCATCATTCTCTACAACTACCTGAAAGGACATTGTAGAGAGGCTGGTGCTGGGCTCTTCTCTCAGGTAATTGGTGGCAGAACCAGAGGGAATGGCTTAAAGCTGAGACAAGGTAGGTTTAGACTGGACACTAGGAAAAAAATCTTCACAGAGAGTAGTGAAATATTGGAATGGGCTGCCCAGGGAGGTGGTTGAGTCACCATCCCTGGATGTGTTTAAACATCACTTAGATGTGGTGTTGGGGGATATGGTCTACAGGTGAACTTGTAGAGTAGGCTTAATGGTTGGACATGATGATCCCAAGGGTCTTTTCCAACCTGAGTGTTTCCGTGATTCTGTGAAAAACCCAAAGTGAAAAACAGCAGAGGAAACAGCAAGTTGAGAGGAGGAGGATGATCCTCTCTATGATAGAACAAACAACACCCCCAAAGGGACTCATGCATAAGCCCATGCTGGAGAAGTTACTCCCCTGAAAGGACTACATCCCATAGAGGACCAATGACTTTGTGTGGAAATTGAGTTGAGAAGGAAGGAACAGAAGAGAGAAAATGCTACATCTTAATCCTGATCCCCTGAATCACCTGTTGTGTCATTGGAGGGGCTGAGTATAACCTGTGAGAGTGGCAAGATGGGTGAAGAAGAGTTTGAGGTAAAGCTGAGCCTTCAAAAGGAGAAAAAAAAAAAAATTTCCTAAGTGTCTCAGTGTTTCTTTTTTTTTTTTTTTTATTGCTGCTGTTTAACAATACCCAAATGGGTACCCAAATATTTTTATTGTTAGTAAATTAAGTTAAATTCCCCAAAGCTAAGTCTGTTTTGCCTGCAATAGCAACTTTTATCTTCCCATCCTTATGTCAACCCATCAATCTTGTTCCTGTTCTTCCTATCTTCTCCTTTCATCCTGAGGTTGGGTGGGAAGTGCGTGTGTGGCTGTGTGAGTGCTTGGCTGTGAGACAAGGCCAACCCACCACAGACATACATCACTTGTGTTTAGTATCCTTATTTATCTGTTCCACAAATATATGTGTCTTTCCATTTGAGAATAAAAGATTGCAATGATAAGGAAATGTTCAACAATATCTCTAGAGTTCTCTCACTATTCCATAAGCAGCAAATTCATGACTTCTCAGTGGACATCTGATAGCATGTCATCCTGCCATCAATGAGTAGCTGAAGTCATTTGTCATTTATATTCACAAATAAAATTGTGTTCAAATTATGAATAAAGACCATGCAGTAAGAAACAATTTATCACTCTCCTGCACAAATCTAGTGATGTGAGTGTCACATAGAAATAAGTTATGGACCAGCAGATTGGAGCCATATGTTCATTCAGATGCCTATTCAAACTCTGCTTTGCAAGGAAAACTAGGAAAACTTTGCCAGCTTTAATTACAGAGACATTGAGACCACTGTTTGTCATACTGACTAATATTTTCTTATTTTCCTGTCCTCAGCCGACTCATTGTTTTTGTCTGGTCTCTTGTCTGATACAGAGACTGGAAGCTCATTGCACTGAAACTGTGGGTTTTGTTCTGCATTAATACTATCCCTGGCACAAAGACAGTCCTGTCCGACAACTAGTTTTAATGAGCACTATGCTAGTACTGACAGTCTGATCATTTTTGTGTGGTCAATTTTTTCCTAATGTGGTTATGCTAAATTTTATATTATTTTATAATTTCAAGAATTTTTCTGACGGAAAATTAATACTTTTCTCTGTAACTTTGCAAAGCAGTGCTCTTCAGATAATCAAAATGGAAGGATTCTAATGGAGTCTGAAGTTGCAGAAAAGGGAAACACTTGGTTAAAGAAAAAAAATGTCCTGTATTAGCATCCAAGCAAAAAAAAGAAGTAGAAAATGACTTAAGGAGAGTCACAGAACACTTTGCCAGCATCCTTCTAAGCATCTAGGCCTCCATCCAACAAAACTCAACCATCTGCTTGGTTTCAGTCAACCGTTGCACCACTGAAAGCTGTGTACAAGTCAGCCCATGAAGTTAAGCATGTGCTTTAGTGTTTTACTTTCAAGGTTAAAGGAACGTATTAAAATATAGAATGAAATGACATCACCAAGGTCTTGCAGAATTTAAGCCCAGGTTATTGCCTTCTGGGTTGGATGTTGTGCTTCTTCGTGTGGTTGTAATTGTATTGTCTTGCCAGAAGTCAGGAATATATTTGATGTAAACCTTGGTGTAGGAGAAATTTCTTAGCTAAGGCAGGTGCATCTCACTTTCAAAGACCAGTTCTTGATCTTTTCCTCCATGGATGACCACAAAGTGCATTTAGTTGTGTAATCATTACAAGTAGCTTTCGAACTGATGATCTTTGCAAGTCAGATTATACATTATTTGAAAGATCAAAAATTGTTTTGCCTCAGGTCATTAGTGCTCTAACTTGCCATTACCTAACCAAATATATATATCCATTATTGTAGTTATATTTTTTTTTTCCTTTTTTTCTGTAACCAACTAGAAATGAGAGAAAATCTAGCTAGAGCATGCCTATTTCAGATTTTTTTTTTTTTTTTTAATTATCAAATGTCTTGGTGCCCAGTTTAGAGGTGGGTTTTCCTTCAGTACTCAAAGTGCTTACGTTTAGATTTGAATTGTTTGCATCAGGACAGTTGAATTATCTTCACTAAGGAAGAATTTGGAGTGATTGTTCAATTTTCTGTACATTGTCGTGAGCAGTCAGTTTTTAAAGATGGTGTGATAGCCAAATCCAAAACTCAGAATCTGGAAACATTTGGATTTTATCATCCTGTTAAAGGAGGAGTATGTGTGTATGAGAGAGATTGATGCCAATAAAAACAATGAATATCTGGCAAGAGAGCTATTTCGAAAATAGTTTCCTTGGAAACTGATTTATACTTCATACATGCTATCTTAGAGATAACAGCCTTTTTCTTATCAAAACACCCACATGTCAGCAAGTATCTGTTTGTACTTTCCCTCTCTGTTGCAGGGGGAAAGAAAGGTTACAAAAAATTGATCAGTTCCGAGTGTTTTCCCTTTCTTCTGACCTGTTCTTTCCTAGTACAATTATTTTCTGTCCCAAAAGGAAATGCATGAAGGTTTATGTTTGTCATTCCTGCTGCTTAACTCACGGTATTGATGAGACTTAACATTTAAAGGTTGAGAAGTGATTTACTGTCTCTGAAAGAGCGTTTCATGATTGGGAATGCCACAGAACTTGTTCCCAATGTTTGATAGTCTTCTGTATTTAAAACAATGATTGATGTGATAATTACGTCCCAAAGGCTAGTGTAAGTTTTACTTTCTGATGGCAACAGCTGATAGGAAGTTTGTTTTCTTAAAGCTTGCTCATGCATTTCCTTTGAACCCCAAGAAATATATAGATGCAGTTTAATGAATTGAGAAGCCTGAAAAACAAAAAAACCTTTCTAGAGAAAATGGAGGCAGAAACACCTTCTGGGTACTTTTTTTTTTTTGATGTAGTTACTTGACTGTGTTATTATATTTATGAAGTTTTGAATTTCTACTTGCTTTAAGAGTCTAGCATACATCATTATTACAGCCTCAAATTTCAAACCTTAAATATGTCTTTAAGTTAGACATAGTACAGCTTCTGCCCTACATGCTGCTACCTGTGCAAATGCAAAGGACTCATGCGAAATGTGATGAAGTGTGAATTCAAGAAATGGCCTTAAGTGGAAACTACTGCAAGTTTCTAAACTAGTAGGCAGCTCCATCCTCACCAGCTTCCAATGCTGTAGGATGATTATAGCCTGTTGTACTGGCTTTGGGTAGGATAGGGTTAATTTTCAACAGGAGATGAGAGGGGGCCACAACCAGCACAGACAACTGAACCAGGAAATGTGTTACTGATATCATACCATAGTATGCCATAGTGACATCATGTGTGCTATATAAGGATGATGGTCGGGCTGGTAAATTGTGGTCTCTAGTGGGGTGGTCAGGATCCACACAGAGGCAGTGCCATTCAGTCAGGTTCATTCTATATCACTTGTATTGTGTATTGTTTCATTACTGTTACCGTTCTTGTTGTTTCTTATTCTTTTGCATTATTCTATTAAATTCTCCTTATCTTAGCCCATGGGCTTTTGCCTTTTTCTCCGTATTCTCCTTCCCATTCAGGGTAAAGGAGGATAGATGTGTGAGCAGCTGCATGATGCTCAGCTCCTGGCTAGGCCTAAACCATGACACCTGTGCACTTACATATTGTAGTATCTGACTCATTATCTTTGGCATAATTCTCCTCACAATGCTCTGTTTTCTCACATGCACTTAATGGCTTAAAAGTTTATGGTGGCATTCATCACACCTAACTTTATCTACCTAAAAGGAAAATATTTTGTCTGAGATGTCTGTGCTCCTTCAACAGTAAATTGTGTGTGTCAACCATCTACAGAGGATAATTCTCAACACCCTACAATGGTTGTATAAAGTAGTCTTGAAAAGTACCTTGCAGACATGCTTTTCTTTCCACTGACAGGGGTGCGAGACTCAATGACTAAATTGGACTGGATGCAGAAATTTTAGGCCTGAAGTATATATATTACACAAGACACGGTCCAGGGACCACGGTGATGTCCTTGATCTCTCACACTCCTTTTCAGAGGACTTACTTTCAGAAAAATAAATCAATCCAAAAGAAAAAAGCAAAGGAAAACAAAACAGTAAGATAGCTGTCATCTTTAACCGTGTACTAAAAAATGCATTTTTTTGATACAGAATCCAAATCTTAAGTTTCAAAATATGCAGCTTGGAAAACAGAGTTCTGTTTTGGTTTAGTGATAGTGTCTGGTCACAAAAATTGTAAGCTGAGTGCTTCTTCATCTTCTTTCTATGCACAGTAATTCCTGGCACATTAGTTACTGAAATTCTACTGGGTTTCTACAAAATGGAAGCTTCTAAATGAGTGAAAATTAATCTAGTCATGTAAACCTAATGATTAATTACTGCATTTGAAAGAAGTGGGGTTTTTTATTACTGCTTTTTTGGTTAGTGAACTACTGGTTGGTAAGTACATAATAATGTAACCTGTTCTGATTACAGAAGTATTGCAGTCTTTTTTGTGAGTAAAAAAAAAAAAATTACTTATGTATCAGTGGGAAAGCATCACTAATCTTGCTGAGAAATAGATATTACGGTATGTGGCTTAACCTCTCTTTATCAGTGATTTCTCTTTGCAACCACAAGGTTTCAGATGGTGAGATTTCTAGCTTTACTTTTTGTTTCCTTAACCTCATTTCAGATGAGAGAGAAGAAAAACAAAAGAAAAACACCACCTTGGTGAAACTCTGAGTCATGTAGATATGAAAGACAGCTTGGTAGCCTACTGTTGTCTAAAAATTCAGAGAAGCTTGCTAGTACTGGAAAAATTGATTATGCAAATACTAGTGACTCAAGCTGACCCATCTTTTCTTTGGCTTTACAGCTTTACATCTGCTTGCTTTTGCAATATAATCAATTAGTTCAGTCTGGATTATAGGGTTTTAACACAAGCAATTTCACTGGATGTGAAGTCTGTTGACTTAACTATAAACTTCATAGAGGTTGTAGTGAAAGTTGTACAAACCTGGATTTTTCAGAGTGAGTCCAAGCATGCAATCTTTATTGAAACAAGACTCTTTTCATCTCAGGTTCTGTAGTTTCTAGTGATATAATTTCCTTTGTGTGCTTTGTTAATCTAGGTATGGCTAATTAGAGGCATGATCCTGTATCTTCTGAAGTAATTTGAAGGTTTTCCCATTTAGAATCATAGAATCATAGAATAGTTTGAGTTGGAAGGGACCTTAAAGATCATCTAGTTCAAACCCCCCTGCCACAGGTAGGGACACCTCCCACCAGAACAATTTACTCAGACTCCCATCCAACCTGGTCTTGAACACATCCAGTGGTGGAGCATCCACAACTTCCCTGGGCAATCTGTTCCAGTGTCTCACCACTGAGAAGTGAAGAACTTCATAATTTCTAATCTAAATCTACCCTCTTCCAGTTTGAAACCATTACCTCTTTTCCTATCACTACAAGCCCTTAAGGTCTTCAGAAACAGAATCAAGTCTTATTGAAAACATTGTGGTCTTTCAGTTAATTTTATGAATGATCTTTGGGGAAAATATACTTCTGTTTTTAATTTATTTTAATTGTTATAAGATTTTATTTATTTATGGTTGGTTGGTTGGTTGGTTGGTTTATTTGTTTGCTTGTTTGTTTTAGCCTTAGGGCTTATCCTAGCTGAATGTAGGCACCCTGTAGAAGTGCCTGAATTAAAGACTTCAGTCTAACCAAGGATCCTCAGTCCCCTCTCCAGTCACTGGAAGGAAAGAGACACCTTCTCAGTGGACTTCATGTCTTGTGCTCAAAGGACTGCCTGGAGATGCTATCTCACCAGTGACCTTAAAGTGAACATATAATCCTAAATTCTTGGGAGTTGGATCTTACATGAATTATTTAAATGTTATGATAACCATATTGTGACTGTCAAATATGCTATGAGTTCTTCTTTGTACCAGTTTGGAGTAATTTAAGATACTATGTCCTGCTGCTGCCGCTTATGTAAGCCACAGAAGTATCAGCCTCTGTTATTTGGTAATTTATTTGGCTTTGATAAGAATAAATGGGAGTACCAGGATATCGTTCATTTTTATTTTGTTCTCAGAAACATTCCAGATTTAACAGCCCTTGTGTGATAATTTAAAAAATCATTTGTGTACAGGTTTATTTTCCTTTGACTTCATCAAGATACAAGTCCAAACTTGGGTTTATGTATTCAAATATATTCTTGGGTATGGCCCATACGTCTTCATTTATGGGGTTAAAAAGCTTGCAAAATTCTGGTAGTCACAAATAGTCAAAAATTAAAATGTTTTGTGAAGTATTTGAGCATTTTAACCCTATTTTCATTCATTCTAAAATTCTAGAATGACTTCTAGAATTTCATTATTTCAAGAATTTTCATTCTTTCTTCAATGAAAATTTTCATTCTTTCTAGAGTGAAAATAAAGCCTTAAAAAGCTGGAGAGTTGGGCAAGGAGAAATTGAATGAAATACAACAACGGCAAGTGTAGAGTCTTGCATCTGGGAAGGAACAACCCCAGGTACCAATATAGGTTGGGGGTTGACTTGTTAGAGAGTAGCATGGGGGGAAAGGACCTGGGGTTCCTGGTGGACAGCAGGATGACCATGAGCCAGCAATGTGCCCTCATGACCAAGAAGGCCAATGTCATCCTGGGGTGTATTAGAAGGGGTGTGGCTAGTAGGTCAAGAAAGGTTCTTCTTTCCCTCTACTCTGCCCTGCTCAGACCTCATCTGGAATATTGTGTTCAGTTCTGGGCCACTCAGTTCAAGAAGGACAGGGAACTGCTTGAGAGAGTCCAGCACAGAGCCACAAAGATGGTTAAGGGAGTGGAGTACCTCCCTTATGATGAAAGGATGAGGGAGCTGGGTCTCTCTAGCTTGGAGAAGAGGAGACTGAGGGGTGACCTCATTAGTGTTTATAAATGTGTAAAGGGTGAGTGTCAGGAGGATGGAGCCAGGCTCTTCTCTGTTATGCCCAATGATAGGACAAGGGGCAACAAGTGCCAGCTGGAGCATAAGAGGTTCCACAGAAACATAAAGAACAACTTTTTCACTGTGAAGGTACAGAGCTGTACAGAGAGGAATAGGCTGCCCAGAGAGGTTGTGGAGTCTCCTTCTCTGGAGACATTTAAAACCTGCCTGAACATGTTCCTATGTGACCTGCTCTAGCTGGTCCTGCTCTGTCAGAGGGGTTGGACTAGATGATCTTTTGAGGTTCCTTACAATCCTTAACATTCTGTCATTCTGTGAAAATGTAGTCATGAAAAACGTAAGGAAATGAACTCCAGTCCTCGGACTCTAGTGAGTGTTTTTCACTGCCTGCTTTTTTTCCTGGTGTCCTGTTAGTTACTGAACTGTTTATGCAAATTAAGAGCACTCCATTCTTTGAATGTGAGAAGAGCTGCTTGGAGATTAAGGCTCTCATCTGAGCTGTGGGTAATCCTCTTTCAGGCTCCTGCTGTCAGCAGGAGTACTCTGCATTCCCCCCTTATTTTGACTATAAATTTCATCTTCTGAATGGGTTTCTTTGTTGTTAAGGAAATCTTTTGGGGTAAAAAGAACAGCATGCAAGACAATTCCCAAATCTAGATATAAGTACAAGTAGTCAAGAGAAGCAAAAGAACTGACTTGATAATGTATGTTTCTGGAAACTCTTTATTTTCCATACTTATATAGTGCTCTATGTATTTTGACAAGAGTGATTGGAGTGTTAAATCCTCATAGCCTTTAGCACACAAGTTAAAAAAACCCAAACAAACAAAAAAACCCAACAACAAACAAACAACACAAAAACCCCCATAGTAACAATTGGCAAATGCCTAGCACAGCTGCATTATTGCCTATAAAATTGGGAATGTAGCAAACTCATATCCAGGGTAAATGAGATAGATAAACCCATATAGTGTGCTCTCCAAAAATGATTTTAACTCATCATCAATAATGAGAAAAGTGTCTAAATACCTTAAAGGGACACTTGAAATTTATGTAGTTTGACACTTAAAAAATTCAGAAACATCCAAAGTAGTATGAAAATAACAGATCTAGGGGTTAATAAAAATGCACAGCAATCTGCAGTATAATTCTCAGTCATCCAGGATTTATTTCAAAAGGAAAACTTCAAACAAAATGCCAATTTAAGGAAGGCAACAATTTCATTTTAGAATATAAACAAACTCAACAACCAGGAAAAAGAAGGCATGAGGAGAGGAAAATTGCATTGTGTTAGTGGCTTAAAATGTCAGCTTCTGCTTTGTCAGCTCCTGATCATAGTTCAAGATTCAGATAGCAGGAAAATATGCCTTGCAGCCTGCAGTGGCTAAGAACTTTGCTGTATGCTATATTTGTATAGGCTATAACAATTTAATTTGTTTTGTTTCCAAGGAGATATTTCTTTGTCACTTTATTACTCTTTTATTTGGTACTTCTTTTGAACCTTAATATTTTTACTAGTGACTTCATCTTGAAAGATGATGTTCTGGCCTCTCTTTAAGGAAGAACTTTTTAACATGCTTTAGTATCAAATGAATTGAGTCTCAGGATAGATATCTAAAGCATATCTAACCTTGGTTGTATGGTTCTGCCATCTTCCTGCTGTTTCTCTTTTTAACAAACCCCCTGCTCTCAATTTCATTTTTTTCCATTGTGCGTTTTGTTTCTGGGCATCTGTCAGCAGGAATGATCTCTGTGCAGAATGGTCAACCTATCTTGGTCCTAATCAAGATGTCAAAGCTGGCACATTGACTTATCTTTTTGACACTCATAATGTATGTCTAATTGCAGGTTCTGTATGGTCAAAAGAGAGCTTTTAAAGTTTGTCCTGGACCTCTTCTTTTCCATCTTTTGTTTCGACATCTCAGGACTACATTATGGCATTGCCTATCACTCACGTATGTAACTTGAGCATTAGCTTCAACTTGAATATCTTTCTAAGCTCTTCCAACTGGGGTATGGCAAAATCTTTCATGTCATTTACCCCATGGCCTTAAAGCACATGTCTGAACTGTCTTCTAGGCTCTTATGCATTAATTAAAGTGGTATGCTTTTTTTGACTGTGAGATGTCACCTTGCCTTAACCATGTTGATGTGGGGTTCTGCTCCTATAGAAGTGATTGTTTTAGTCTATGTCTCGAACTTTCCCCTATCTCTTGTTTTTCATATTCCCTGATGGCTGCTTACTCTGAAGCACACTTGCTGTGACTATCTTCATGATCTTGTATGGCCTGTCAGTTTTTTCTAAAAAAATTTTTATTCCTACCTGTGGCTGATGACATCTACTGTCACTGACACTGACATTTCATTCATTACCCAGTCACCATCATTTTGGGACCAGTAGAATGAATAGAGTGTACTCCCAGCCAGTTTGCTGGTGATACAATACTGGGTGGACTGGATGATACACCAGAAAACTCTGCTGACATTCAGTGAGACCTGGACACGCTGGACAGTTGGGCAGAGAGGAACCTAATGAATTTCAACAGGGGCCAGCATAGTCTTACCCCTGGGGAGGAATAACCCCATGCACCAGTACATATTAGGGGTTGATCTGCTGAAGAGGTTAACCTTTCTGCAGATAAGGACCTGGGAGTCCTGGTGGATAACAGGCTAACCATGAATGTGGCTTTCAGATAGAGGGAGGTTCTTCCTCTCTACTCTGCACTAGTGAGGCCACAGCTGGAGTAGTGTGTCCAACTCTGGGATCCCCAGTTCAAGAGAGACAAGGAACTACTAGAGAGAGTCCAACAGAAGGCTACAAATATAATGAGGGGACTGGAACATCTCTCTTACAAGAAAAGGCTGAGAGACCTGGGGCTGTTCAGCCTCGAGAAAACAAGACTGAGAGGTGATCTTATCAGTGCTTATAAATATCTAAAGAGCTAAAGAGTGGGTGTGAAAAGAATGGGGTCAAACTTTTTTCAGTGGTGCCCAATGATAGGACAAGGGATAACAGGCACAAACTAGAACACAGGAAGTTCCATCTGAACATGAGGAAAAACCTCTTTACTGTGAGGGTGACAGAGCACTGGAATAGGCTGCCCAGAGAGACTGTGGAATCTTCTTTTCTGGAGACTTTCAAAACCCACCTGGATTTGTTCCTGTGCAACCTACTCTAGGCGGTCCTGCTTTAGGTGGGTGGTTGGATTATATGATCTCCCGAGGCACCTTCCAACCCTTACCATTCTGTGATTCTGTGACTGTCTCCTGTGTTGTCTTTTGTATGTGGGAGAAACAACCCGTAAACAACTACAAAGCATTTTGTTCCTCCCCATCATATCTCTCCACAGAAATCACATTTCCTATGCTGCTAAAGCTGTTTTGCTAATGTTTCTTTCCAACATGCCTACTGTTTATTCTCACAACTTTTGTGTTATTTCTATCTGTCTATTTACAGTTATCTGTTTTCTACTGTCTTTTAAATAGATTGTATCATTCTTGGGGTAACGCCCAACTTTGAAGTAGGATCCTATAAATTCTAGATTGCAGTAACATGAATAACATATTTATACATAAATTGTTGTTAAAGGTAAGTCTAACCTAGACACAGGCTGTTATAAACACATTAAATTCTCCATGCATTTAGGGTATGATCTTCTAAATCAGTGCCAGCTAGTCTGTATTCGTTCCAAGTTTGCTTTCTGAGCAAGATGAGTTCTAAAGTAACTTTTCCTGCTTAAGAACAGCCAATTCAAAATTGTGATACTGAGGAGCTCATATATATGCCATTTGTTTGCTCTTTTTAATGTGAATGAAAGTAATGCTGCATTTGTGGTGCTGAGAAATAGGCTTTCATTAAAACAATTTTCAAATAATGTTGTTCTAAGCATAATTTTTCAAATGGATTATAGTTTCATCTGAAAGGGGTGTGAAATTTTCTGTGAAGGGGAAAGATATAATAGTATTTTACTTAAGTGAAAGTGAGTTAGAGTTGACTATTTGTACATCAGCAGACTCCGGGAGATTGAAAACACTGACTCTTTTCCCAGTGGTGGAATGCCCTTCATTTACTTCCTCTTCTGCTCCCAACATTGCTTTCTGTCCCTTAAGTACACTGTAATTCTTATGATCAGATCAGATGGCAACTATGAACAATGACTAGAGGAAATTTTTGCAGTATCTAGAGTTGGAGCTGACAGACAACTATGTATAATATTTTATTTTAAACTTGAGTTAAACAAAATGTAAGGATAGATGTAACCAGTTTCACTGCTTCATATGGAAATTTATTATGCAAAGATTTGAACTTAGTTATAGAGTTCCATAGGTATTCATATTTTGCATATATCACATATTGTATGTGTTATTTTCTTATTTTCTTTGCACCAAAATGCTTGACCCCATAAAAAGTATACTGCAGGACAAGACATTTGCTACATACAATCTGAGGGCCATTCTCCCATGTGCCATTCTTTACCAACAACCTTTTGCCATTCTTTGCCAACATCATTTCATTTGAGATATTTTAAGAGGAGTCTTGTCTTGAGTACCTCTGTGGCTATGACCTCATTTAATTTTCATCTACCTCAGAACAATGATCCTTGATTTTTACTCAAAATATTCACCATTTTTTCCTTCTCTTACCTCCAGACAACTTGAATATGCTGCCTATTACTATTTTGTGAATTTTGTCTTTTCCACTCCACACAACTAAGTGTGACTTTTCTGACATTTATGTGACATTACTGACATATCCAATGACTTCTTGACTGCATCAAATAATACAATCTCATGGCCTGTGACCTATCAGTTGCATAAACTCCCCTGATCATTAGTGTAGTCTTGATTTTATTGATTTTATTGATTGCATTTGGTTTTTCAGCTTTTGCAACCCCATCACCTCTTATGTCTTATTATTGCTTGAAATGACCATTGAGGTGACTTTCAATACTGCAATGTCAGCCTTCTCAAGTCCATTCAGAATGCTAATGGGTAGTTTCTTTGCTATTACAGAAGACTTGAGCTCGTTGGAAAATGATGGAAACACCTTTCACAGGCAACTGCAACCTCAAAAAAATAAACCCCGTCATCTTCAAGTATTTTGACAAAATGTTTTTAAAAATATTTTTTACATTCTTAGTTTTGTTAAATCTTAATGAGAAAAGAAAAAGCATTCCTTTTAAGATCTCTACTTCCTTAGTCTCAATGGGATTAAAAATGGAGATGGGATGGGAAAATCTCATTTAGTTTAATTTTGAATCAGAATTCTTTTTGTTGAAGTCTTAACAGTGTCACAAACCACACAAACCAGTCCTACAATAGTTAATGTTCCCAGCCCCTCAATAAACACCACGGCAATGTAAACTGGGCAACCCAAATAGCAGCTGCTATCTCATTCCCTTCTGCTTGTAATGCATTTGTAATACATTAGTTGCTCTTAGACCATAGCTCTCAATGCTTTTCACTCACCTATCTGGAGCATAGTTTACTTTTGTGTTTGTCTGATTTCCAGGACAGCCAGGCTACAAAAGGAGTAGTGACTTTGGACTTTGAATGTTTTTATAGAAATAATATCTGCCTCTCTTCTTTTCTACATATCTTCTCCAGATCTTCCACATTAATTTTTCTTTTCTTCTTGCAGCCTTCATGCTTTGCTTTTTTGCCTAGATATAACTCTTCCACATATCTAATAAGCATTTAATATACCTTTAGACTTATCTGTCCTGAAAAGTCAGATACACTGATTCAGGATCAGGCTGCTTCTTCTTCACAAAAACATTTTTCAGATGTTACTAGGCTCTTACTCATAACAGGCATGTCTCATTTACTTTGCTACCCCAGAGACTGGTTTTGTGATGGAGAGTGATTGAGATGGATTTTACTGCTGTACTGAGCCCTGGTCACCTCACCTTCCATGAGATAACATAGTCTGACTGGTAGGGAAACACTGCACAGCATTCTAATGATAAGACCTTTTTTTCAGTAGGAAACTACAGTTAAATTGCACTTCTATGAACAGCCCTTCACTGTAAAAGGCTGTTTTCCCCCACCAGTGAACTTTAAGGAACATCTTCTGCCAAGTGCAGTCATTCATTTTGCTTGTGAGAAAAGAAGAATGAGGAAAAGGAATGCCCAGATTTTCAACTATGCCCATCTAGATATTTTTAAAATCTCTTTCCATGTGTGCCAGATTTCACAGATGTTTTAGGCACTTTTCAGAGGTTCTGAGTAGAGGGACATTCAGATCAAGAGGAGTTACACAAATCTCTGGGAGCCAAGCTGCTTTTGTCTCTAGCCAATATTTAAAAAACTGTCTGCTTTCAAAAACTTATGTCACCTATCCCCAGAAACCCAGGGTAGTGCTGGCTCTGTAATCGTGGTCCAGCACTCTCATCTTTCCCATCTCCTTCACAGCAGCCTGGCTTTTTGTTTCACCTCTTTTCAATCTAGAAAGTGTATTAATAATATGTTGTGGTTGTTATTGCTGTTTTCTGTATGTGCAAGGTTACTACCCTGACCTCTTAGAGAAGACTCCAGAAATTCTTTATGCAGATCCATGCATATTCAACACCATACATACTCATGAAGGAAATAGATTAAATAATGCTTTAGAGAGTTGAGGCATTATACATATAAATACATTCTGTTTATATCTTCCATGTTGACCTCTGGTGAATGAATATGCAACATCACCTTCTCTCAGAGGTGTACCTGTCATGAGACGGGGACAAACGCTTTTATGTCTGCCAGTTACAGAGGCACTTTATGTGGCTTCATTGGCAATTCTGAATGGAGAGGGGCAAGTGCTGGTGCCATGTCTGTCTTCCTCAATCAATAAAGACAGTTAGTGACATGAAGCAGAAATTCAACCTGTACATAAAAGTACTGGGGACCACGTGAGGTTGTTTGTAACTAATGCTGATCACTGGATAATTCAGAAATTATAATGAAAAACTCCTGGCATGCCTGAAAGATAAATGAATCAGAGGTGAGAGCTGGAAGAGACCTACTATGTCACCTCATCTATAGCCAGCTGCTAGGGGAAGATTGTTTCTTACACAAACACTATGAGATCAGACCGGAAAACTTCTATCCTGGATAAAAAGAGAGGTTTGTTTTCTACTGTATTTGTTGTTGACTTTTTTGTTGTTTTTTTTGTTTTTTTTTTTTAAAGGCAGACATTAGTTAAAAGGTACACAACTTGATACAGATAAAAATTTACCTCAGTCTGTACTTCTCAACCACTTTCTGAATCAAGACAATGTATATTTTCTTTTCTTTTTAGATTCTGCCCTTTTTAAGCTATTGTTTCTATGGTTTTATATAAGGATTTTGAAAAAACCCAAATATTTCTAGTAGTTTCACTCAGGAATTTCCATGCAGGGAATATTGTATTGTTTATTGTACAGATAAAGAAGTTTTACACTCAATGTGATATAAGTAGTAATGGTGGTGGGCTGATGAAGTGAAAACTGCAATTTGTACATCACAGGGAAAAAAATAATCCTGCTTCTAATGTTAGTGCTGAACAATGATTTCACAAGACTCTTATCTTGGTTCTTTATTCATAAAAATGTTTACGAAGTTATATTTCTGTCTCCAGCTTTCTGGTCACATCCATGGAGACCAGCAGCCTGGCATCTCTCCGCCTCTTTCCTCCCACAGTCTTTTCTCTCTGGCAAAAGCCTATGTAAGTTGTTAGAATCTCAGGTAAAATAAAGTGCCTCAGCTGTCCTTAGTCTGTGATTATATGAATGCACTCAGATGATTTCTGAGGACTATAGGAGTATGTTTTTTCCTGCAGCACTGATGGTATCTAGGCTTTTTCACATAGGTCTTCTGTATTTCTGCTTATATAGTTAGGATGGGAAATTAGGAGTTTAAGAAGATGTCACATAATACCTTTTACAAGGAATAAGAATTGGCTGATATCATGGAAAAATTAACAAAGGGCTTTCATGTTGGTGACTAATTCTCAAATGGATCAGGTCTACTGTAAATTCATTCAGAGACATGGATCCAGCAGTCTTTGTATAAATTTAACTTAAAGTATTTGAGTAATATCATTTAAAGTCTTTGCTGGATAAAGATCAAACTGGGCTTTTACCTTTGTGTGGTTATTTTGTGTGCTTAACGTTCTGAGACATAAAGAATTAAAGAAATATTTTTTCATATGCATTTCCAAATCTGATTGAATTTCAATTATAAATAAAACCTCTAAATTTGAAATTTTCCCATGAAGGGGATTTTCAGGGTCTTTTTAGTCTACAGGCTGGAGAGGTGAATACTGTGTTAGAGACCTGGGAGAAAGCAAATACAGTTTTATCAAAAATTTAGGGAATTTCAGTCACTTCTATGTATACATACTGAAGTAAAAAGTTCCAATGAAACAAAATTTCATGACAATGTTTCTTCAACTAACTCAGTATTAATACATTTTTTTTTCTCCCATTTACTTTTTTCTTCTGTCTCAACTATCCAGCAGGTTGTAATCATTCCTGTTTACATCAGTGGGGCTGATGAAGCAGGAGGTTGTGGTCTTCACTTCATTAATTTCTAAGCACCACTACTTTGAAGAAAAGCTGATAAATTGAAGGCAATTCAGAGAAGAGCAACAAAAATGATCGAGGGAGTCAGGATGGGTTGACTTATGAAGAAAGGTCTAAGTAACTAAATGAGTTTGACTTGGCAGAGGGGACAGGATAACATACCACAACATTGACATGAGTCAGGTGAGAAATTACATAACGCAGCAGACAGGGTTGTAACTAGGAATAATGGGATGGAATTGCAAGAGGAATTTTTTCACTGAATCTTCATGTAAATATCCTGACAGTGAGATGTATTAGACTGTGGAATAGTGTCTCAAGGGATACCGCTGAAGCCTTGTCACTTGAGTCATTTGGTGATAGAAATGACAAAACACTCATAAGAAAGTGAAATACCTTGTTTCACTCTTCTCTATCGCCAATGTCTGTATTTCTCTAATGCACAATTATGAATTTACTGCAAGGGAATCTGTGTTGGCAGAGGTAAGACATGTATAACTGTCAATAGCAAAAAGCGCAGGACTATATAGTCTAAATGTTTTTTGGTTTTGAAAATGTTTTCATTTCCAAGTTTTGCTGTCAAAACTCTTCTTTACAGTTGCACACATAACCATGATTGAAAGCTGTGACAAGATGCTGATTTCAGACACAGAGGGGAGGAAATCTAGTCATCATAAAATAAAAGAAAGAAAAAAAGGTATAGAAAAGTATATCTCATGGTGAAAAAATGGCAGTTTGTAAACTCAAACAGCCAGCTCAAATGACTAAACCTACTGCCACTTGTACCATCTCATGATCTGGCCCAGGAAAAGTCTATGTAATAATATTTGAGTTTTCTTCAACACTGTTCTGTCCCTTTCACACACGCTCTCTTTGATAATGCAGAGTGTTCTGTCAATTGCTTTCTTTTCTTGTTGCAGATTAAATGTGTCATTTATTGTTGTGATCTGCATGCACTGCATTTTGTAGCAGGTCAAGGACAGTTAACACCTATGTGAGCATTTATTTCATCCTGTGACTATGTAACTCATCACATATTTGACTGCTTCATCTCCATTCTGCTCCCTGATCTTGTATAGGCATTATGCTTTTCACTCACCACAAAGTGTTTTGTACATGTAACATCAGGTATTAAAACTTAAAAGATCTTATATTGGTGGCCGGGTTCTCAGCAGCCTCTCTGAGTCAGGTTTTTGTTTAAATGCATATCTACAAATACATAAATCTATTTGAAGCCCTGTCTATTCCAGAATTGTGTGGACATGAGTCTCCAACACACCTTTGAGGATCTGGGTTCAGGGCTGTGTACAGATTTCCTGCAATAAGTGTTTACATGTGCGAAAACTACCGTTCAGGAGAAAAAAATTAAAATCAAGATCTTGGTTTTCAAAGCCTGACATACACTGGTTTTCCCACTATTGAGGCAATTGGCTGTGAAACTTGGGTTAATAATCTAAAGAAGGCAATCTCAGTATGATCTCTCTCTCTTGAATGGACAGTGCTGACTAGCAATTCCTGATGATAGGTCAGTTTTTCATTACTATATTAAAAATAATTGTGGTAATGTTAAAGTAGACATCTGAATATAAGAAGGAGAAATAGGTATCTCTCCCTATCTAAATCTTAGTAGGTGTCTGCTACTTCAAAATCTTTTGAGGTCTAAAAGCAGTCTTAAAGTACTATGACAAATAGGTGTTTCTGGTCTTCGCTTCTTGCTCCTGCAGAGTTTAAGGCTGATTTACACCCAGAAAGCTAAGACTGCAATAAAGTTATTTGTAGAACTATTAATTGTTTACATGAAGTGTGAGAAGCATTATTCTATTTTGAGTAACTACTCAGATGAGAGATTTAATACTACTTAAGTGTGGGGGTTTTTCACATAATAGAATCTCTTGCTCATGCCTAGACCAAAAGAAGCAAAATAAGAAAAGATGAAGTCTGAAATATAAACATAACAGGTTTTGAAATTTACAATGAAGTAGAAAATACTTTTTTGATGAACAGAACTTACTAAGAGAGTAAGGGGAAGGGGAAAGGAGGGGAATTGTAGTCAATTCAGCACTGAAATGATCTGATGTTGAAAAGCTTTTAGTGAAAAATGAAAGAGCTTTGTGGAAACCAATTTAAGATGCTATTGTTTATAAAGGCCCCAAATTATTCTTAACTCCAAACTACCCCCGAGTAGGTACATATTTCTTCCTCTCCTTTATGAGACTGACAAAATTCAGCATTCTAGCCTGTTTCTAACTTTCCCCATGAGGCTCATTCCAATCCTCCTTGGAATTCTTAAGAGCAACCGGACTGCTGAAATGCTTGGCATTTTCATGAAAATGATTGAATAAAAAAATGTTACAATAAAAAAGAAAAAGGTGGGGGGAGCATGGCTGTGATTTTTTTTCATTCTTCTTCCAAAAATGTGGTGAGCTTGAGGTATGGTGTTCAAGCAGAGCTGGTTTATCTTTAAGAGAACAGCTCTGTGCCACACAGAACAGCATGCCTCTGAAGATGCACACTTCTTTAGCCCCTTTAATGCAGAGATTAAATGGTGTTGTCTGACCCTGGTCCAATTAACAGAAACCTCATTAAAACTGAGTTTAGGGGAAGTGTCTATTTTTGTAGACAAAAATGGGAAGGAAAGGACATTCATGGGAAAAAAAAAAAAAAAGGAAAAGAAAAGAATGGGCTTA
This sequence comes from Todiramphus chloris collaris, assembly GCA_025345505.1. Classification (NCBI taxonomy): domain Eukaryota; kingdom Metazoa; phylum Chordata; class Aves; order Coraciiformes; family Alcedinidae; genus Todiramphus; species Todiramphus chloris. Next base: position 474,694 of record JANVCC010000152.1, on the reverse strand, counting down.
AGAGAAATACTTCTTAAAATTAAAACTCACACAGAATCACTATGAATGGAAAAGACCTTTAAGATCACCAAGTCCAAACATTGAACTGTAATACTCCCATGCAACAGCAAGTAGAAGGTTATGCATGTTTGAGTTAAAGTAAAATCACCTTCACACTGGTAGAAGACTGTCTTTCCATGTTTTGATCTATAGGTCAGGTGTCTCACTTCTGTCACTTGAAAATCAGGCACAAAAAAGTGCCTAAATATATAATATATAGCCTTACATGGCTTCAGAGCTCCTGCCTTAGCTTATAGCACCTCAGAACTATGCTGGATACCAGGAACACCAGCCAGGTGAAAAAGGAATATGTCAGTGCATGGAGAGGCTGGGAAATAAGAATCCTTAGATTTAGGCACTTGGGCTACAATAACCCCATGCAATTCTCTAGGGCTGGGGAAGAAATGTCTGGAAAGCTGCTCAGCAAAAAAAGGATGTGCGGGTGTGTCTCATCCCGTTCAGTGGATGACAAGGGAGGTGAATTTTTACGACCCCCGGAAAGGCACTCTCCCTGCATGGCAGAGCTGCAATGGCAGTAGTCATGGTAATGACTCGGATGAGCAATACAAAACAATTTATTGTTTTTCCCTGAGAAAAACCAATAAACGGTGTGGACAAAGGTGTTTTGGCAATAGAGGTTATTTTCTTTTCAGTTACTTTAAGGCACAGCTAAGTATCAAGGAGAAGAAAAGGAAATTGACTAGAAAGGGAAGGAAAGGAAAAGATGGGTGAGGGGAGAGAAAGAAATTAAGATAGAAAGGTATCACCACCCTTGGATCCAGAGATGTCTCATGGGATCAATCCAGATCTTGAGTTCTTTGGTGGTGGGTGCACATTGATCAATTTTTTTCTGTCTCTTTGTACTCTTGGGATATAGATGGCATCCACAGTTTGCACAGGAAGCATAGAGGTGATCTTACTGTGCATGTGCCCCTCTGGTGCAGTGTCCACTACAGATCTCCTCTTGGTGCAATCACCATAACTAGCAGAAGAAATTAAGTAAGGGAAAAAGACACCATCCTGCCCACAAAGAACTTATGTCTTCCTCTTGTTAATTTATCTACAAGGAGCCAAGGGACAATGGCAGTGCCACTGAGAACCATCAAGAGCTGTTGACACCTCCTCCTTCCAGGTGGGCCTTGCTCATTCTCTGTCCAGATCATATCACCACACAAGGTTTAAGACATCTGTAGTTGGGCTCTTACAGGGTGTTAGATGACACTCGGATGAATATGATCCAGCAGCGTGCCCAGGCCCTGGCTTTTATTAGTGTGTCCAGCAGGACTAGGGAGGTGATTGTGCCCCTTGTACTTGGCACTGGTGAGGCCACACCTTGAATTTTGTGTTCAGTTCTGTTCTAATTCCTTGTTTTCCTTTACTTCTGTGCACAGCTTTTGCTTTACCTTTGAAACAACTTCTATATCAGCCCATGAGTTTTCCCACTTTTACCCTTCTGATTCTCTCCCATTGGTGGAGGAGTGAGTCAGAGGCTAGTGACGGCTTTATTACTGGTTGGGGTTAAGCTGTGACACAATTCAAGCTTAGGAGTTGCTACAGTGCACTCTTTAGAGTACACAAAGGCTTATTTCTCTCCATTAACTCTCCACTTTCCAAGATATTTGTAACTATCTCAATATTCCAGTTCTTGTGCTCTTTTATTTAGCCATGGGCCATTCAGGAGAACAGTCCCTTGCTGATTAGAATGTCTGAATAAACACTCCAGCTTTAAGCAGATGATTAATTCATATGGCACATTTCCTCTAGGAATTTTATACGTGGGCCATAGATTCAGAAAGCAAAATCAAAGGAGTTACACCACCTCATGACATATGAAGATATCAGTCCACCTGAAAACAGATCCTAATTCATGAGTCTCTGATAAGTGGCTCTGAAAAGAGCAGGATAATTCTGGAATTAGAAAAAGTAGTTTAGGGCAACTTTTCTAGGCTTGATGTTGTGTGCATGCAAAAGTAATGCTATTCTATTACCTTCTAGAAGTTTTCTTCTACTAATTTCTTTGTAAATTAACTCTGAATCATTTAAAATGAAAGTTTTTCTCCCTTCAAGCTGTTAAAAAGTGATATGGGAATACAACAATGTTAGAATTTTCACACTGCTGTGGACTCTTTGAGTTTTCATTAAAAAGTTGATGTTCTCAGTGCCTCCAGCCAAAATTCTAAACAACATTAAAACAGTGACATTCATGCTGCTATAGGAAAGGCTCCTTCTGTATTTCCCTTTCCTACCCACTTCCAGGAGTTTGTTCCGTTGCTGAAAATATTCATTTTGAGTTGAAACTTGGTATACAGTGCATTGTGTTGCATTGCATTAACAGGGTTTTTAGGAATCAGATACTATTCCAATATGGGACTCTTTGGTTGTAAAAAACATGCCTGCTTCTGCAAAAAAATTTCTGCAAAAATGTAACATGCACAACATTGTCTGACAACTGCCTTACTCTCCAAAAACTGAGAAAATTAAGAAACAAGGAAAATTTCCTTATTGTAGAGGCTTAGTTGGAGGGGAATTCCTCTTACATAACTCCAGCCATTTAAAAATTAATCATGTATCTGAATTTTAATGAGCAGGCTCCCTCAGGAGACAATGTCATCCTCTGGAGATACCAAGCCATGTAGTGACTTTGTCTTCTTCTAGACTTTGCTTCTCTCACCCTCCAAACCTCCTTACTTTCATTCCAGGACTGGACATTAATTTGCTAGTAAGCAGTAATATTGTCTACTCCAGAGCTTGCCTCTTTTCTGCCACCATGAATCATTCAACCAGAAACTTGATTCAAGTCTGGATTTTCACTAAGGTTTTGTTATGCAAAGTTTTGCAAGTTACAAGCATAACTCAGTGAGCCTGGCATCAGCTAGCAACTGGAAGCACGCAGCTGTCCACCAGTCTATGTCCAAAGAATACAAGCTAGAACTCCCCTTTGTATACAAGCTAATAGTTATAATTTTCCTGTTGTGTGATTGTCATTCATTTCTTAATTAATTACTTATATTCCTGATACACATGTTCAGGTTCTAATGGACAGCAGTGTATTGCATTAAGTTCATGCTATATATGCATTCTGAAATGTTTTGATTGTTTACACATCTTATGATACCACCTTTGTAGAGTTTTATTAGTTACTTGATGGACTACAGGTTTGTTAATTTCTACCTTAACTGGATTGGTCACACTCTTAAGCTCCCCTTTGTTTCACTTGTATAGTCATGATAATTAGATGTCTTTTCTTTTTTTTTGTCCAGGTCTGTAAAACACACCATGGACTATAAAGGAAGACTAGAACATTAATTAAGAATAACATCTTAGATTTTAGATTTCTATAGTCATGTGAGTTTAATTTCAAACACTTTTCATGCTACTTACCTTACCACTGAGGAAAGCAGATAAAAGCAGGTCTATGCCACATAGATGAGGAGTTTCACTCAGTTTGTCTTCCCTGTTCAGCAGATTTGGGGAATGGATGGATGAAAGGCTGACTTGGAGCTTGATCCTGTCTGGAAAGGGATGCATGGATATAACAGTTACTAGCTTAAGCTAAAGTCCTACAACCTCTCTCTTCGGTGTGCGTATGTACAGTGTCATAGAAAGAGCTTGAGCATTTTATGAAATATATGAAAATAAAATGTTTTTAATAAGTGCTATTAAAGATAAATGTTTTTCTAAGAAAATACAGTGTAAAGAAATAGTGTTGGGAAGTTTTACTTTTCACTTGTCTTTCAGAAAGTGTAAGATCACCCTCTTCCAAAATGCTGATAAACTCGGAGCTAAATTAGAGTAGCTTTATGAAGTAGTCTTGAAGTATGTTAGAACCTACCTAACCTTTTATTTCTTTTGCAGAAACAATCAGTAACAAAATAGGTTATGTTAATCTGTGTTTTGAAATATGTAGAAGAAATGTTGGGTTTTTTCTGTTTCTTTTTTTTTTTTTTTTCTTAAATAAAAGGAATATCTTTTGCTTTTCTTTAACAGTGAGAACAGCCAAATCACATTTTGTCTTGTATTAGAAAACAACACCTGAGGTTACAATAAAAAAAGAGTTACAAAATGATTAGTTCATTTTATGGCTGGTTGAACAGAGAAGGTATGAACAGAGCTTATATTTTCCTCTGTGTCATTAATGAAACAGTAATGAAATCAATTCATGCTCTTCTAGAAGAACTTGTTAGGTGTATTAATCTGATTTTATTATTTTGGCAGAAAAATTATTAATTGGTTAGTTTGATTTATTCTCCTTTTTTCTTTTTTTGGTGTATATACCCATATATATACCTTTATCAGGTATATAAATATACACCTTTATCAGGTAAGTTCTATCACAAAAGACTTCCATTGTAAAGAACATGCTATTGATTAGAGAAACAACAGCTCTTGATTACAAAGTACCCCATGATCTGGAGGCATCATCTTCAAGTAAAGTTAAAATACATCTTGCAACTTCCTTGTATAGTTTGCTTCATAACTTGCAGCAAATTAATTGTGAGACTCATTTAGTGGTGGGCTTCATTTAATCTCACTTTCTTGTCTGAAAGTTAAGTATCTGGTCTAATCTTTTCATTTGTGCTACCTCCCTCCTTAACAGAGATAATCTAGTTCTACAGACGTATTCTTACCCATGCTAAAATGGGTAAGCAAACCATGCTGAATTGTAACTTTTGGTCCTAAGCCTAGGCTGTGGCTGTATTTCATTCATCATTCACAGTGTCATATCTTTAAATTGTGATCATTATTCTGGTTGTTCATAAACTTACTAACTAAATGTAGAGTCATTATACTGAAGTCCTGTCTTGAATATGAATAGATTGCAAATGTACTGGGATGGACAAACCTAGAGCCAGACTGTTTTGAGAAAGTCTTTCTTGTGGGTCATTACAGGCTTCTTAAAGGTTAGCTTTGATTCTCAGCTGCTACTATGGGATTTCTATTATTCATCAAACCTTTCTCCCAGTTCACAAACTCTAAAATAGCCCAGCTACAGGAGATGTCACACACATGCATATACACACACATATGCTCCACAGCTTCAGTTAGTAGTAGCTGAAAATTATCCTACTTGTGGCTATGTGAAAGGCAATGAAGTTTGAAACAACTGACTACTGAAGAGCATTAGCAATGTCCATAAAAACCTATGCAATGCAACTTTATATGCTCTGTGCAAAGATAGAAAGTTGTCCTTTCTACTGACTTGCTATATAAAAACTTGTATGTTATATAGCTAGTTACTGATCTGATTTTCTGAATTCAGTCATCAGAACATTAACTGAATCGGGGCAGAAGGACGTATGGAGGAAAAAAGCAGTATGTTTCATTTGAGCAAATGTAGATATCTCCGGTCTTTACCTGAAATAATTACTTCAGGCTCTCTTTTTAGGCTGTGAAGACAGATTACCCATTTTATTGTTCTATTCATTTAGTCCTGAAGGAGACATAAAAAAATAATCATATGACTTTCATTCTGAATGTGACTGTCTCTCTGCTGACTACAAGGACAGCTTACAGCAATGAGCTCACATGTGTAGATGTCTACATTGGGTCAAATATAAACATTCAAAAAATGCTTGTGTGGGCAAGCTTGGCAAGTCAAGAGTGAAGGTCTCATATCTAAAATGACTCTACAGAAATGCTGGATGATTAATTTTAGGCTATGATTATATGCTATTAAGACTTTTGTGTCAGTATCATATTAAATGACATCTGTGCATATCACTTCATAATCACACAACTAGGCCAAGACATGCTTTCTTGCATAAGAGACTATGCTCTGACCTAAAAAGAAAACTTTTTTTGGTTTCTGTAAGGAACAATAACATGGGTTTTTTTGCTGTATCAATTTCACTGCACAACCTCATAAATGGCTGTTACAGGACAGCCAAAGGGAGAGTGTCCTGTGGTAGGGAGAAAAGATGAGACGTGATAAAACTGCTAAGACGTTATTGCCATCAAAGCTTTGTAGTGTTGAAGTTTAGAGGCTTTGCACTTTGAGAGCTCTTAAGACACTCAAGCTCCTTTCCCTTAGCCGCTTAGTATTCCATTTCCCTTTAGCATTGCATGTTTTTCAGATGATCTTTAAAATTACATCTGTAACAGTCTTTTGTGTTCTGGTTTTTTTTTTTTTAACAGTTTGTGTTTGGTTTTAAACCATGTGCTCGAAAAGGCTCAGGTTTTTAAGCAGTAAATGTCATTTTGATAGAAATGTATGCATTTGCCATCCATTGTGAGGTGATGCCTGTGACCATAAAGCTAAACTTCATTGCCTTGATAAATAGTTCATCTCTTGGCTGCTTAGCAGAAGGTTTGTCTAAAGCCCTTAAACTAGTAAGCTGTGGGCTAGATGGCTTTGCAAATAGTCATTTGTCTTTTAATTTCTACATTAAATTATCTATCACTTTTTCAAGGAAAAATAAGCATGAAGATGCCTGTCTAGCTAATCATACTTGCCCTTTGGGCCAGCAATGCAACAGTTTTGTAGTCCTATGTTAATGATTGATTTGAGCGTTGTCACTTTTATTTTTATGTGCTTTATATGCATAGCTTGTGCAGTCCGGGAAAAAAAAAGTGTCATTGTGGAACATGAATTCTGACAGAATAAATATCAATAAGCAGATTAAATTTACTTTTAATGGCTTTTCCATAATTATAGCTGATGTCTTTTTTATCCAGATGCATAACACAGTATTCAAATTAGAAATACTTTATTTCTGATTTGACTAACAGAAAGGTTTGCCAATGAAAGTGGTGTTTTTCTTCTTCAAATGTTCAGTGTGTCATTTAATAATAACAACATAATCACAAAGAAGGATGTATAACGTATAAGCAAATAGTAGGCAAAGATATATATCATGTGCCTGGTAAGTACTTTATAGACTGGGGGGGAGGAGTAAACTGAAGTAGCTCTTTGGTAAACATACTGAAACAGTGTACACTGACAGTCGACTCTGGGACAGACAGGTAGGCAGAACACACCGTAGCAGGGTAGTTTTGCCATTTTACTCCCTCACAGAACCTCCCTCCACTTCTGCAGGCTGTAAATAATCTTCTGCACCTTTTCCCCAGCTACCTAGAAATGGAGCCTAAATACTGGAAAAAAAAATCTATACTACAGAGAAAATGTTTAAACAAGACAGAGGATGTGTGTAACAAATCTGAATGCGATGTCTGTCAGCAAGTGCAGCTCTCATTGTTACTGCCTTAGGAAGCAATGGAACTACATAGGGTAAACAAAACTCCCTGGATGGCTTCTTTCTACCCATTGTGCCTTTTACCCTTAAGAACTGAATACAAATCAAGGTGAACTTTTGGTGTATGCCATGCTGAACAAAGGTTTTGTATGAACTGAGGTGCCTGTATCAGTCATTAAATGCCAGCAGACAAGGAATTTTCTTGGAAAGTTCTTGGTCCTAAACACTGATGTCACTGTCAGGTGAAGCGCTAGGAAAGTCTGTTTTCTTCCATTGACCATAGAGGGAGCTCAGAATGACTATTGGGAAGTAGGCAATGTAGATATCCCAAAGGGAAGGGGCAAGCCCTGCCCCTGGTCTCTGGTTTGTTAGTCTTGTAACCTACATGACTTACTTATGAGCATCTTCAGAAGACATTATTCATGAGATAAACTCATCAGAGACAGGTCTGCACTGCTCTCTCTTGCTCCGTGAGAGGTAGTTTGTTAGGAAAGCACCTCAGATTACAAAGATCTGGTGGTGGCACAAAACTTCTCACGCTACCTGCCTACCTACCTCCCAGCTACCTTCTTGAAAGAAAAAAATCCTTGGTTTTGAGCTGTTTGTGCATAAATAAGTGCAAATTTAAAATCCTATGTGCAGTATAATCAGGACCTGTGGGTAAACAGTCAGGAGCTGAGCTACTGAAGGGTTAATGTCATATTTGCTGCCAGGTCCCCCGTGACTGTCCTTTTCCTGCTCTCTGGCAGCATCCAGGCAGTGCAGTTAGCAGGGTCAGCACTCAGACATCGATCTTGAAGTAGTAGCATGCATCAGAAGAAGGAATCTGGCCTAGCAGGTTGCTTCAGTGTGCTTTCTGGGTCCCAAGCTCTCTCACAGGAGCAGAAGACAAGCAGCTGCTTTCAAAGATCAGATCAGACTGTCTCTGGCAGCTACATCCTTTCACCACATTAAGAGAAGCTAAGCTGTACTTCACTATATTTGTCAACTTAAAAAATATTCAGTTCAGCTCTGAGTATCAATAGCTGCACAGTGGGCTATTCTAACTTCTTGACCTCCAAACTCTCCTAGATATAGTTGTCAAACCTGTTTAACCTTTTATCAGCAAATTCTAATGTGACAAGTCTCATTACTCTTGAGCATGGGAAATTTCACTTACTGTCATGTAGCGGACTGAAGGTCTGTCATTCAAGCATAAGCTTTGGGACCAGAAAGAAATAATTTGGAGATGTACGGGCAGAGTGAGTATTGTTATTTTTTTCAGTGTGTGATTTTAAAAAGGACCTGTTGCTAATTCTAATGGTTGTTATTGACAAAGAAAACAGCAGTGAAAGGAGTGGTTAACATGTGATTAGATCTGCTTTGCAATCTGCTTTGCACGCCTTGCTAAATTTTAAGTATTAAACATAACAATATGCCACATCTAATCCAAAATAATAAAAAGAGGCATCTATGGTGTGTCTGTCTATAACTGATGGGCTTGCTTTCTTTACAAGAAATTGGCTAGCTTCTGTGATCCAGAATTTGTTGTGATCAAAGCACATTTTGCAAAGAATGCAGAAGACGATTTTGCTTAAAAATCAGCTGCCAAAACAAATATCTAGGCATTCATGTATTTCTTGTATGGCAGCATTAAAATAACTGGCAGTACTGCAGCAAGCATAACAGTAAAATGTATTTGCGCTTCATGCCACAACAGAATGATTTTAGTAGGGGCTAGCACAACTTGAATGCCAATAAGGTACTGAGAGCTGTGAAACATAACCACCATACTGTATTTGAGGTTTAGGATTTACTCAACTTACTACAAAATCAATAATGGGATCATTTGTAACAAAATCTATTTGCTGAGAAGGGATGTCAGTGCAGGTATTCATCACAGGAACAGGATGCAGGCAGTGACGCAGCCAAGGATACAAATGAAGGTCTTTTACAGTACACTGGCTAATTGCTGACAGTTTCAGAAGCCTTGGAGACTAGAAGGATCTTAATGGGACCAGGTGGATGAGAAGACATTATGGAGTGTAAATATCCACAAAACCATTGAATTATTTTTGAACTCACATTTCCCAAGAGTAGCCAGAATCATTGCCCTCTATCATCACAATGTTTCTTGGTTTCCCTTGTGAATATTGTTTTCTGGCTAAGTGAAGCCACTGAGAGTAAAAGCCCTCAGTTCTCCTCCCAAAATCTGTTCTGGCCTGTGGCAGAAATCCTGTGGCAGAAATGGAGTTTTGTATCCTTTTTATAGTTAATTAATTTTTTAATATGTATTTTTCTTTTTCTGTATTAATTGTGCCTTGGCTCATAATCTTTCCACATTAGAATGTAAAGCCAAAGGTATCAGTGTTCAAAACATGACTGTGAATTCCAGGGGCAGGGTGATACAACTATGTCACCCAAATCACTACTTTTGAAAGAACTAGTGATACATTTTCAAGCTGGGTATCCCAAAATGGAAGTACCTCAATTTGGCAGGTACTCACAATCCTTGGTCTTCAGTCATCTTCTGTAAGGCTTGGATCTTCTTTGAAGCATATATGTCTTTACTTTGTAGCAACACTTACCTTTTTTTTTTTTTTTTTTCTTTTTTTAAGGGATTTGAGTTAGAATTATTTTTCTGTTCCCTTTGAATGTCCATTCTGTTTCTAAGTATGTTCAGTGAAAGTGTATGTCTAGAGATGTCTAGGCAAAACAGCTGTTAAAATGTTCTTCATCCTATCTGAAAGCATCATAATTCCTGTAGGAAACAGTCTCCTCTAATTCTTCTGGCTTAGTTTTTATATGCATAAGCAATTCAGTGATATGGACAAAGCAATGCCAGACATTGCTTCAAAGTAAGGACTGGGTTGCCTTCCTCTATCTAGCATTAATTTGTGGCCCTGCATGGGTGAAATAGGGAAGAAGACTGCCCCCTTTACTATGGTTTGGTGTTCATAGGTATATTGCGCTGGTAGACTGTTATCTCCACCAGTTCAAATTACACCATTTTCCATGTTCTGAATTCCTCCGTATATCTTTGGACTAGGTGTCTCCTAATCTATATGTCTGAGAGCTTCAAGTGCTTCACACCATCTTCTATTCATCTTCTACACTTTGGTGCTGCTTGTCTCTGTATTCATTGGGAAGCACAGACCAAACTGAAGCTTGTAAAAGATTTGGATATGGCATCTACCTTTCGCTGTTTTGTTTCTGTATGAAGTCAGAATCTGGTAGTTCTGAAGAGTAAGGACTGAACTAGTCATAAAAATGTTGATTTTAGAGGTCATTGTAGGTGGTCTGATCATGACTAAGATCATATAACCTCCCATCAAAATCTAGAAAAAAAGATAGATGATCAAGTTCACCACAGGTAAAATGTTCAATATCCCTTATAAATCTGAAACTGTTAATTTTGTCTCAGAATCAACATTAACATTCAGGATTTATGATATAATTATACAAAAGAAAATGATTCAGTCTATTTAGGATTAACAGAAAGTGCTACAGATTCAGAATCTACTGGAAGACAGCAGGAGGAAAAGTGATTGGAGAGAAACTGTCCTGCTTTCTTAAGGAGAATTGAAATGGATCGTTCAATTTCTGTAGTTGACAAAACAGTTTTGCAGGATGCTTCTGGAGGGGCAGTAGCAGAGCAGTAAAAGAGCAGGATAGTGGTGGATTAAGTACTCACTTAAACTCAGTCACATATCTTGAAACAACCACTACATGTGCAGCACCTGGTATCTGCCATTATCACTGCAAGTTAGTTGGCAGCAAAGGACAAAAATTTTTACAATGAATACTTACTGCTATGAATCATAGCACTATCAAAGAGTTCTTCAGCAGTGATAACTGAACAATGTGTTCTTAGCAAAAATAAGGACGAAGCCTCTAACATCTTTTTTATATACCACAGCCCACATCAGTCTGATAACAGTGACTCAAATCTACAGAAATAAAATAACGACAAAGAAGTTCTTAAATATTTAAGGTGTAAGTGGAAACTGTCAATTCCAAAGATAAAAATGGGTGAAATAACTTCATTCTAAATGAATGCCTGAATAATGCCAATTCTGACAGCACAAATGAAAACACGAGTTTAAACTTCTCTGTTACGAGAAAGCATTAGAAACTTTTACATTATGAAGTTTTTTTCTGTTCCTTTGCAGCATCTGATACCAAATAAATGAATCTCTGTGTAATGAGCCAAATCTGCCACAGATTTTAGTGAGTGACTCTAATATGGTGGCAGATGGTGTGTAAATCAGTGCAAAATTTGGCAGTAGGTGTTAACTGGAATCTGTGACGTTTTCAGGGACTCATATGCATGAAACCCATGAGTTCCATCTGAAATCACAATTTTTCTTATGCTTGGATGAAAGCGTGAGCTTAATTTAGCCTCTCAGACTATTACTTGCATTTAAGTTGTCATTAGTCTTCATTCTGATTTAGAAGAAAGAGTACACTAAGAAGCCAGTTAGAAGACAGAAACCAGTGACATCCAGCCATTAAAACAGATGTTTGGCAATTTAGAGAAAAATCTGCTTGGACAAAAAGCTGACTGCTGCATAATAGAGCAATTTTTCCAGATCTTCACTTTTAGTATAACTTGAGAGGAGGGTTTGGCAAGGAGGGACCCAGTCAGCTTGGAGAAGCTATCTTTGATTGTTCAGCAAATGCTGAAAGAATGAAGTCCAGGAAACAGGACCCTGACTAAGCACAGCTAAATACTGCTCAGCACTGTGGAGATAAAGGTCAAGGACAACATATGATACTTATATTATTTTCTTTTTCTTTCATTATTCTGTTGATCTGTCTTTAGGAACAATTTACCACTTCTTCAGATCATCTTCTGATTTTATGGACTGGTTACGGCCTACCAAAGAAATGTTTTCTATAAATCTTGTGCTCCTGTTTTTCCCTGTTTCTTCACCTTAACTTTGCATTGAAATTTAGCATGGTCAGGGACAGTACAGAACTGTATATTCCCAGAAGAGCTCAAGTACCTTGCAGATTTACTTAGGCACTCTCTTTCTCAAATGCAATATGATCTGTCCTCTTTCCTGGCATGGGTTGTAACCATTATCTTGTGTCTTTATTTGTCGTGTTTTGTCTGGGGCGCTCTGTAGCTAGCAGACACCAATATAGTTTATATGTTTCAAGTGCATATTCTGAAATTTATTTGACTCATGGAAGAATAGGGACAAGTACTGTAAGAATAGGGAGAATTACTGGAAGATATCTCTCTCCTCTGTTCCTTATTATGCATTAAGGTAGGCAACTATATGTGCTTGAATGATTGGTGTGGTAAGGTGAGGGCCTCCTTTTCTATAAAATCATTAGAACGGTGACCAGGCATGTGAGGAGTTATTGATAGAGAGTGAACACATAATGATCCAAATGTATTTCTCCATTTCTCTTAACCTTATTGTCATAAAGTTCAAATATTAAGATACTAAACACTCTTGTCTGTGTTTAAGTGGTATCTGTGTCTAAACTACAGCAGCTGTTCTATCACCCAATGACCCCTTTCCAGCAGAGAAGGGGGATCACAAAAAGGAGAGGAGATCCAAGGTTTGAAATGAGAAAAGATTTAATGGAACAGAAAAACTGCTCCCAATGCCAATATCAAGTAAACAAAGCTATACTCAGCCCAGTGAGTGTACAGTAGTCACATTAAACAGGGAGCCCTCAGGAACAGGAGAAGGAAGAGCAGGAGCAGGGTCAGGAGGAGCCCAAGCAAAAGCCCAACCAGCAGGTGCCCTCCTCAGCAAACTTCCCCCTTTATAATGAGTGTGATGTTTATGGTATGAGATATACTTTTGAGCCAGCTGCCCAGGATGACTCCAAACTGCTAACAGCCTGAAGACCTGGAAGGCCTATGATTCTGTCCCCGCAAAACCAGGACGCTTCTAAAAACAGTTTAGCCATTAAGGGAAGGCAGACATCTCCAGACAGCAATACATAGAGAAAAAGAAAAGATCTCAAGGTGTCATCTAATATATCATCTCACAGCCCTTTCCACTAAGCCCGGTTGTATATTTTTAGCAACCTACAAAATGTTATATTTGGCTCTGTTTCATTTTTGCATATTTTTCTAGTTCATATTTTCAAGTTATGAGGAAATCTGTCCTCCAAGGTATTAACAGCTATATACCACCCTTGTCCTGACACTTAGAGGTCATCCGCTGTAAACTTAAGAAACCCTGTGCTCCACCACTAAGGTTAGGGATGAACTGATGGATGAGGAGCACCACACCCAGAATATATACTTGCAGGACCAAGACCCATTCTTAATCTTTCCATAGTAAGACAGAATGACTGATAATCACTCTGTGCAGGACCTTCTGGCTAATTTTATGTAGAGGCAACAACATCTCACACAGTTTAAAAGTGTTGAAGCATCATCCTATAAGCCTGTCTGTCTGTTGCTTTTGACTGTAGAGAGAGACAGATAGATTCCTAAGTTCACAGAAAAGTCTTTGAGATTTTGTGGGGAAAATGCCATTTTTTGTAAGAGCATAGTCGTGCAGTCCTATGTGAGGTCCTCCACCCTTTTACTCCTCTAAGGATTTTCCTATTTCTTTCCACATAGTATTTATATTTATATATATATATATATATTTTTTTTTTTTTTCTTCAGAGAAAAATCTTCCACTTTGATATCAGGGAAAATGTTAATGTTATGAAGTGGTTTATTCTTCCAGCTTCACTGTTACAAACTGATTATCTAGATGAGCAATGAAAATATCTCAGAGAATCAGGGACAAAGCCTCTATCTCTCTGCATCTCATGTGGAAATTTACACTATTAAAAATGAAACTCTTTACTTTCACATTACTTATATAGGGCCATGAAGATGATCAGAGGCCTGAAGCACCTCTCCTTTGAAGACAGGCTGAGAATGTTGAGGTTGTTCAGACTGGAGAAGAGAAGGCTCCAGGGAGACCTTATTGCAGCCTTCCAGTACCTAAAGTGGGCCTACAAGAAAACTAGAGGGAAAATTTTTACAAGGATATGTAGTGATTAGACAAGAGGCAGTGGTTTTGAACTGGAAGAGGATAGATTTAGATTAGAAGTAAGTAAGAAGTTCTTCACTGTGAGGGTGGTGAGGCACTGAACAGGTTTCCCAGAGTGGCTGTGGATCCCTGGAAGAGTTAAAGGTCAGGTTTGATGGGGCTTTAAGAAACCTAGTCTAGTGGAAGATGTCCCTGTCTGTGGCAGGGGGGTTAGAACTAGATGAGATTTAAGGTGCCTTCCAACACAAATTATTCTATGTTTCTGCTTACTTATCATTTTAAAAACATTTTAACAAAGATTAATTCTACTTGTTTTGAGATAAGTAAATAACCTCAAAAATAATTTTAATTTTCTGGTTTTGTCATTCTTTAGAGGTGCTTAGAAGTGACTAGAAGCAGCATAAAGCAACAAATTCCCAGTCTTTAGGCATCTGAACATCCAAATACACTAAAAATCAAAGACATTAGCAGAAAAATTATCACAAAGGGCTCCTGTAAAATATTTACTATTGTTTTAATTGTGTTCAACTTTCCTTGGAATAACTCAAAGAAATGTAGGATTTCTTGCTTATAATATTAATTTGTTACTATGACAAGCACTGTTCAAATCAAAAATCTCTAGACCAAGTCAAGGCAGGAAAAAGTTGGGATTTTTTTTCTGGAGCAATAAAACTAAGTTTATGATTATGTTAAAATGTTTAGAAAATAATCTTGAATTCAGTAGGTAAACCCAAAAATCTTTATGCATTGAATTTCCAAAATATAGAAAAACCCCTACCAGGCACTATCACTATATCTGAAGGACAAAAAAATTCCATTCATTATTGTTTAAAAATGGTTAGTGATAACTGACTGATGAAGGAAATATGAGAGCAAGCCAAAGAGGTGTTTTGATAACAAACAGTATTTTGTTGTTTGTTGGATCTGGGCCATGCTTCAGTCACGGCAATACACCACGGGCAACTGATGGATTTATTTAATGAGCAGCTCTGGCTACATCCCCCTGGCTGAGAGAATTGGGAAATGTTTCTGATATCTTCAATTATTATTTACACAAGCATGTCCTGTAAAAAAACCAACCCAATTATCCTGAAAATGAATTGTGGTGAAAGATTACCAGTGATAGACTCCAGCCAAACTAATTTAATGCCTACCAGCTTAGGTGTTTAGGCTGAAATGTTTTAAGGTAGGAAATACTTTGAGAAAACCTAGTGACTTTCTGGAGAATCTGGATAACTTGAGTTTTAAGCCATGAAAGCTGAGTTTGTACTGACTCTTTTGATGGGATGAACTAAGATTTGCTGCACATTAACACCACCAAGTAATTTCTCATGATGCTTCTTCCATGTTCCAATAATGATTGCATGTAGACTGTGTCTCGACTACATCTGTTTCTGTCTTGCATTCCTTAAATGGAGAGCTGAGGATGTCAGTGAGGAGCTAAAGTGACTGGCTGCCTCAGTCCCTCCTAGGTGCCTCAGGGGAGGATCTGTGCTGGAAGCACACTAGGGACAAAAGCGTTGGGGGATGCCAGTGGTCCTGCTGGTGCAGCTGTGGTCGTTGCTGGATAACAGAGGTTCAACAGCTTCAGAAGTTGCTCTAAATTATAATTAGACTTGAACTGTTCCTAACTATGGACTGGAGGAAGGGAATACAGCTGTTTTTACAGTCTTTGAACCTGATGTTTCTGTTATATTACACCACTGCTTTCAGAAAAGGATAGGTTGCCTTTGATGTACTGGTCTAATTTTTGCAGACCTTTTCCAGTAGCTGTATCTTGTATCTGGTTTATAAATAGAGTGAGAAACAGAAAAAAATGGTTTAAGTTAGGCTTTTTAGTGTTCCTGATACCAATTCAGAATCAGTAAAAAGGTTGAGGCATCAAAGTCACCACCATATTGAGGAGAAAGTTCTTCACTTTCTTCTTCTGTGCTTTTTTAATTGGAAGAAAAAGACAATAGACATGATACATGCATATATTGTAACTTCTGTGGGTGTGACTGCCTTTGTGAGTGAAAGTTATTCCTTGTGTCCAGTTCTCTTGGAATTCTTATCTGCATTACCTATCATCAGAGATGTTTCTTCTTGACAAATATGCTTTAGAGGATGAATCAAACATTATTGAGCTGTCACTGCTTACAGGTAGTTCAGGAGACCTCCCCTCTCAGATTAGTTCTTCTCTTGCCTTTGGATATTTTAATAGTTCCTTGTATTAGAATTGAACTTGGGTCAGTAGTTACAAAACCTGCAATTTGGAAGCTCAGTTCTCTCAGAAAATCAGTTAATTTTTCCATCTGCCTTCCACTGGCAACCTTACAATATCTATTTAATTATTAATCTGGGAAGACAAAACTGACTTCCCTGAGAGTGGCAGAGGCATTCTCATGTAGGCATCATGGAGAAAATGAAAGCTGAGGGAGCTAGATGGGGAGTTTCCGTAATTTTTGTATCAAATATTTAGTACCAAAGCCATGTGTTCGAATTTACATGTAGAGCAGCTGGGCATTTGCACTCTTGAGGTCTAGGGAATTGGCCCTAGCCTGGTGGGGAGTGTGCTTGGCAGAACCTTTTGTGGAAGGCATGAAATAGGTCACTCACTGCAATTTTATTGTGAGTTCTTATCATTATGTTTTCATTTGTTCAATTCTGAGTACCCCTGTCACTCTGCAACGGCTGAATCATGCGCATGCTTGACAGACATACAGGGGCTGAAGATTTTATCTTTGTGGACCCCATGAAATGCTGAATGTCTGTAAAACTGCTGTCAGAAAGAGCTAGAGCTCCTTATTAATGAGCATGCTGTCAGATGCTCTTTCCTCTCCTACATTACTTCTCAAGACTCCCTGGCTTCGAGTATCCCATACAAAAGCTATTTTTACAATTCCAAACACTAACTCACTTTCCCTGGATGCCTCCCAAAAACTCAAACAATCAATGGCCCGTCTTTCCCTCTCCCAAAAACTTTCATAAATTTAGTCTCTTCCTGCAGGTTTAGAACTCCAGAGGCCAAGATCTGCAGAGGACTGCATATGAGCTTTCCCATGCTGCCAGCCTTAGCCCTCATTGCAGGAGTTAGATGATAGTCAGGTTTATTAGCACAGACACAATTGAGTCCCTTCATTTCCAACCAGTTAAGGACACAATCTGAAGCTGAGGGTCTCTACCTCTCCCTGCTCTTGTAATGTTGAGGAGAACACACACCTGAAACTTTCACGATTATGGAAAAAAAAACCCAAAACAAATAAGATATCACTAAAGTTTCCTGTCTTTTAGTCAAGGAGATTTTATATGCTGATTGTTAGGAAAATAATCTTTTGCATCTCTTTCTGCAACTGACCCATTTTCAAGGAGGACAAGACCTTTTGCTTAGAGATTTCAATTGATAGCAGAGTTTGAATATAAGGCACTGGAAACAGTAAGGTTTATTCCTTCTGAACTTGCATCCTAAATTTCTGTATCATTCTTGACTGCAACATACTGTGGAAATATAACCATCACAAATACTTTCTAGAAGAAGTTGACCACCTTCTTAAGCACCAATATAATTTCTATTTTGCCCAAGATTAGAAATTTAGTTAGAATGCCTCAAAACAAAAAAAAAATTTGCAGTTAACAACAAACAATATGCTTTAAAGTTATTTATTTATAGTACACATACATAAACATTGTATGTATATGCATATAAGCCTATATTTATATGCTTTATTCCATATATATATACACAGACTTTTAAAATTATATAAAAGGCATTTACTTATATATATATAATAATAATTAACCTCTCACATCTAAATGACTCGTTACATGAAAAGGGCTTTTACAAAGCAATAACCAAGAAAGTATTTTCTGAAAAAATTATAATATATACTGAAATTTTTTGAGACCCAACATCCTGATGTATAGGTTGCATCAGTGACTTCCATTTTTACTATTATTACTCTATTCAAATATGCATTTGTGATGCTTTGCAGTGTACAATCCTTTTTTTTTTTTTTTTTTTTTTTTTGTGAACGTCTTCTCAGAACTAAATAAGACAAACCAGTTCCTGGAAGTTAAAAAATGAACAAACAAAAAATCCACAGCACTTCTGTTGTAGGTATTTGTGTAATATTTAAGGTGCAAATGGCTAGGGGACCTAGTGGATCCTAGTGGATCTTAAGGAGATTGTATTATAACTTGTGCATTAGAGCTGATGTACTTCTGGCAATAGCTGGGACTACCCATAACCTCAGTCAAAGGCAACATTTATACTGCACAAGTGAGTTTTGCATTATCATGTCATGCTCTCACTCCTGTAGAATCTTAATGGTTCACAGATAAATGTAATTTGATTACATGTTCTGTAAAATCAGGGCTTTTCCTTTACATGTTTTGCTGTCTGTGGTTTCAAATCATTTCCAACCAGAAAGCCTTAAAAGTCATCCAGCTCCTCTCAGTATCTGTCCTTTTTGCCTATGCTCTTGACAAGACAATTTATATCTTACTGAGATCACCCTCAGTAAGTTAGGTGGGAGTGTTGATCTGCTTGAGGGTAAGAAGGCTCTTCAAAGGGACTGATGGACTGAGGCCAGTCATATGGGCTTCATTGAACAAACCCAAGTGCCAGGTCCTGTGCTTGGGCCACAACTCCATGCAATGGTACAGGCTTAGGGAAGAGTGGCTGGAAATATGCTTGGTGCAAAGGGACCTTGGGGTGTTTATCAGCAGCCAGCTGAACATAAGCCAGCAGTTTGCCCAGGTGGCCAAGAAGGCCAACAATATCCTGGCCTGTATCAGGAATAGCGTGGCCAGCAGGACTAGGGAAGTGATTGTCCTGCTGTACTTGGTACTGGAGAGGCTGCACCTTGAGTATTGTGTTCAGTTTTGGCCACCACAGTACAAAACATCACGGTGATCAAGTGGATCTAGAGAATGGCAACAGGTGAAGAGTCTTGAGAATAAGTCTTATGAAGAGCAACTGAGGGTGTTGTGGTGGTTTAGTCTGAAGAAAAGGAGGCTTTGGGGAGACCTTATCACTCTCTATAACTACCTGAAAAGAGGTTGTAGAAAGGTGAGTGTTGGTCTGTTCTCACCAGTCAAAACTGATAGGACAAGAGGAAGTGGCCTCAAGTTACACCAGGGGAGGTTTACATTGAACATTAGGAAAAACTTCCATATTGAAAGGGTTATCAAAGACTGGAACAGGCTGCCCAGAGAAATGGTTGAATTGCCACTCCTGGGTGTATATAAAAGCTGTCTAGATGTGTTGCTTAGGGATATGGTGTAGTAGTGGCCCTGGTAGACTTAGATAACAGTTAGACTCAATGGTCTTAAAGGTCTTTTCCAACCATAGGTGTTTTGTGATTCTGTGAGTCTCTGAGGTTCACACCCAGTTTTCACATGCTTAATTAAGTGTACTCTTTACCTGCAGCTCATGCAGGAACTTTAGTACTTGATTTTCACCTTTGTGACAGCAGTTGCTGAGCCCTGTACAACAGCCGTTTGCTACAGGTAACACTAAACTACACTTCACCTTGTGCATTTTTATAAAAGAACATGATCTGTATTTAAAACAAAGAAAAATGTTTCTGGCCTGTTTTTTTCCGTGTGCAGTAGGTACAAGTAAACAGGTTTTTTTGCACGTCGTAGAATGTTAGGGGTTGGACCTCTAGAAATTATCGAGTCTACCCCCCTGCCAAAGCAGGATCACCTAGGGCAGGCCACACAGGAACGCACCCAGAAGGGTTTTGAAAACATCCTGAGAAGGAGACTCTACAACCTCTCTGGGCAGCCTGTTCCAGTGCTCCATAACCCTCACAGTAAAGAAGTTGCTCCTCATGTTGAGGTGGAACCTTCTATGCTCAAGTTTATACCCGTTGTTCCTTGTCCTATTGCTGCACACCACAGAAAAGAGATTGGTCCTTTCCATTTGACACCCACCCTTCAGATACAGACATTAATAAGGTCCCCTCTGTTTCCTCCTCTCAAGACTGAACAGTCCCAGCTCCCTCTCTCTTCATAGGCAAGATGCTCGAGTGCCTTAATCCTCCTCATAGCTCTCCCTTGGACTCTTTCCAGTAGATCCCTGTCTCTCTTAAACTGGGGAGCCCAAAACTGGACACAGTATTCCATGTATGGTCTAACTAGGGCAGAGTAGAGGGGGAGGATAACCTCCCTACACCTGCTGGACACAGTTTTCTTAATGCACGCCAGGATGCCATTGGCCTTTCTGACTGCAAGGGCACATTGTCATCCCATGGATAACTTGCTATCCACTAGGACTCCCAAGGTCTTTCTGTGTGGTGCTGCTTTCCAGCAGGGAAACCAAACCTGTACCTCTGCTTGGTGTTATTCCTCCCCAGATGATTGACCATTAAGCAACTATTGGAAAAATACGTTGGTGCTCTCCTAATGCAGTTATGTGGTATGATCTGTAAATAGACAACAGAACGGATGTTGGAAGGTCATAGTAAAACCAGAAATGATGTATCCTTATATTTAACGCATCATTTTGCTTCACAGGCAGCTGATTCCCCCTTGATTATTAAACTAGAAAAGAGCAATTGCTTGGACCAGCCTTTTGTTTGGTGTTCATGCAGCATGTAGCACAACAGGATGCTGGTCCTTCAAAACGCAATGATTGATCATAACTCCATATCCATGCCTGTAACGGGTTTAAGCAGTAATTGCTGCATCAATGCCAAAAGATTTACAAAGGTCAAAATCAAAAGGGAGAGTAGACCCCCATCCCTGTCCCTGCCACCAGGAAAGTAATTGTTATAAGTAGTTCCAATAATGGTGAAAAGTGATGAGCTTGATTTTTGATCTTGCCTTAAAAACTTGATTATGTTTCACTGGTATAAATGTCTCACTGGCAGGCACTGCATGCTGATGACAGTCATTTTCCTTCCCACTTGATGTTAACCATTGCAGTTGTCCGTGTAAAAAAAAAAAAAAAAAAAAAACAACCCGATCTCATTCAGCTCTTGATGAACAACAAAGAGTCTCAAACGGAAATGCCTCCTCTGATATCCCAGTTGTGGTGGATAGTAGAGAGCAGTGCAATAGAGAGACCATGTTGGTTTGGAGAGAAGAAGGTCTGAAGACATTTTGTAGACATAAAAGTGATATCACAGATGCTGGCAGTCTTACAATGTTTTCAGTTTAGGTTTGAACTCTGCCACAGATGCTCTGATTGGTAAGTGTTGAAATGGTCATGACACAGGGAATAGGTTAGAGGCTGATGGTGATAAGGAAAATGCTGATATTTACTCCTGCCTTCCTTCATGTTTGTGGCTTGACATGCAGCCCTGTTGCCCTGGGACCCCTGTGAACTTCATCATCTCTGGTATTGGCAACATGTCTGTTTTGTATTGGGGGGGACATGTCCTCACTCATTCCCATTGACTTGGTCATGTGTACGAAAGAGTATCTTAGAATGCATCTGTAATGGGCTTGCTTCCATAGGTGTCAAAGTAATACAATTTACCTTGTTTCTAGGAAGCTACTCCTGCTTTCTGTTGGTGAAGCTGAAGACTGAAACCAATCTGGTTAACTATGTACTAATATATCAATTTTAGCTGTTAAAATACCCGCCTCTTAGCTATGAAGTTTAAACTAGATACAACTGAATTAATATGAATCTTAATTACTGCTGAGAGGGTTTTAGTCTGAGGGCTTTGCGTCAAAAAAAAAAGTACAAATATTTTTATTTGTGCAAGATTTCAAGATACTGAAAAGGCAGAACTTGTTCTCCTGCCCCCGCCTCAGCTCCAGAAGAGCCATAGACCAGCTCAGATTGTGAGGGAGACCTGCAGGCACTGTAAGAACAAGTGGAGGGCAGCTGTGGGCTTTAGAGAAGACAGACAGCTGGAGGGATGGTTCCTCTCATGAGAAACACATTTCAAAAAGCTCTTGACTCCTGCTAATTAAATAAATCTGAAAATATTCCCTGACCCACAGGACTTCAATATCTTTTTCAGAGTTCTTCCTAAAAGTCAACATATGTGTGGTTGCTCACTGAAACTTGATGATGTTTCCACCCCCGAGGTAAAGCCATGTTCATCCACATGCACTTCTAATTCACTTGGTTTTTAGACAAGTTGTCCTAGTGTAACTAAAGCAATTGGGTTACATAGTGCATATCCTTGTACACTCAAACCAATTTTAAATGATGTTTACATTGACTGACTTCAAAGGGTTAGTTTCAGCTCACTGGATAAAAGCAAAGCTTTAACTAGTGTGAGTAACTCTCTATTAGATGTTCACATTCTTATAAGTAGGTCAAAATTACAGTGACTTAGTTACTCCACAGCAGTGTTTCAGGCTAGGAAAGCTTTCCTAATCCTTGGGATGCATCACCACTGAGGTCTGAAGGCTTTGAATCAGATCACCCAGTGCTTTACTCAGTGGTTAGCACTGAACATAAACAGGATAGTTTTCCTTGTAATATTATTTTCCTACAAACACTTAATTCTACTTCTAGTTATGTAATCTGTTTATAACTCTTCCTCATATTCTATATATGGTCTATCAAAAGTGATATTTTTCAACCTTTGTCTAATTTGCAGATTTTTAATGCTTTTTCTAACTGCAGGTACTTGGAGCTCATCATACTATGGAAAGTAAACTTCTCCATTACATTTATGGATCTTCCTGTTAGTAGAACTGATTTTTTTAATATTTATATTTTCTTTTACATTCTTCAGCTTCTCTACATACATCCATATATCGTATGCTATAGTGATGAGTGTACATTTTAACAAACAACATTAAAGTGATTACACAACTGATGATACCTCAGTGACACCTGTATGCGTCATGTCCCATACTTGCTATTGTTCTTTTCCTCCTCCACCCTCTCACCCATATCCATCTCTTCTTCTGTGACAGTCTTCCTCTTTCCCTTCTTTCATTGCACTGAAGCAAAACAGATCAGCTGGACTTACCAGGTCAGTATGGAGCCCTTGGTTCTAGGCAGGAAAATGTCTCAGAAAGGAAGATCCAGGGTCAGGTTACACCTCAAGGAGTGTGCAAAAAGGAAAGGAATAAAGCTGCACTGACATTGTATTGTGCTCCAGATTACACCATGGGAAAAATCTGCTACTTACT
This sequence comes from Todiramphus chloris collaris, assembly GCA_025345505.1. Lineage (NCBI taxonomy): Eukaryota > Metazoa > Chordata > Aves > Coraciiformes > Alcedinidae > Todiramphus > Todiramphus chloris. The sequence continues at coordinate 451,371 of JANVCC010000152.1, read as the reverse complement.
GAGGGTGGTTTAGAGAAGATAAATAATCCCATGTCCCTAGAAATACTGCTAAACCCTTGTCTAACACACAGTGATATTATAATAGAGTTCTGTTACAATTATGATGCATATAGTATTTTCTTTCACAATCAGTTATTTTTTTCAGTAAAAATGATAAATGTGTTAAATGTACTAGCTTGAATTATCTCTTATTATGAATCTTTTTTTTTTTTTCAGTTAAATATGCTTAAGTAAACAACAATGTATTTTTTCCTGATAGGTCTGATATTAAACCTGACCTCTTTGAGTGACTTTGAGTTACTATTGCATTTTGTAAAACCGTTTTCAAAGGGGGGGGATTTTTCTCACCAACATTCATCCACATAAAAAATCATATGTTTATTCTAAACTTTGGGCTGTTTAGATAATCATTAGAAAGTATTAGGTACCTCCATAAAGCTGGTCATACACTTAACAATATTAATTAAGGTAAGTGGGATGCACAGCTGTAGAAATGGATTCATACAACACACCAATAACTGTAAGTACATACATGACTGTTTACATGAGAAATGTGTAGCATCAGAAGAGGGAAATCCACATTACATTTTCAAAAGCTCTCCTTAGTCCACCATTGTTCGATTCATTCAGATTATGCTTTCAGAATACGTACAGTCTTATGGATTTGCTAGAGTGGCACTAGACAGTATCAACATCATAAAACAAACCTAAGTCAACAACCAAGACTTTTGTGTATAAATCAGCTTCAGTTTGGAACTGACTTCACTTTTAACTAAATAAAGCATGCAAACCCCCCAGATTTTCTGTCACCTCCAGGTAGTTCCACAATATAACTAAAAGAGTCATTTCAAGTCTACTGACAGAGAAGGCATCAGCTTTATGCAGGCATTTATGAGAAGTATACACTTTAATCCTTATACTTAATAGCTGCTGAGGTCTACTCATCTGTGCAACATTTTATAATACCAGGGTATTTCTGCTTACCATTTCTGCACTGATTTCATCCTTTATTACCTCTTTTTACTGAGCTCTTTAATTTCCTGATTTTTTAAATTTAATTTTCCATTATTTGAGTTTTCTTTGCAAGCTCTAAAATGTGCCTTTTGTCACTGAAACACACCTTACCTTCTGTACATCTTTTCCCTTTTTCAGCTAGAGAGATGAGCAGGAGATAGATTTGTCATTCCCCAGATACTATTTTGCATGCATCTACTAGTGTTAGAAGATACTAATTTCAGATTATCACAAAATGGGGATGTATACTAGGACAGATTAGTACAATCTTTGTTTCTTATATTCTTTATCCTTGTCTTTAGTTTTGGTTTCATGTGCAGACACAGCATGACAGTAAGTAGACATATAAAATAGCTTTGTATGTGTATTTTTTTTTCATTTGTTTAATTTATTTCCTGTTTTTCCACTTTTTTATGGCTTTTAGTGAATCCTATGAACCAACATATTTTTATTTTACCTTATTCTTAAAGTATTTCTCTGGGTTATTGTAAAATATAAAGAAAGATAATCTCTGAACCATAAGCCTCTCAAGTAAAACTCAGGGCTAGGCTTAATTTGTTTGTTTTGTTTCCAAAGACTTGTTATTGTGTGTGGTATTAGTATTACTATAATACTAATTATTTTAAGAAGCAGTATCCTTTCATCAAAACAGTGTTTACATACCTTCACGTCAGATACAAGAGCAGAATATTCTCATTTTAAAGGGAAATCTAATTTGACTATGGTAGTACATGCAAGCTAATGTACGAGATAATATGGGTGGCAAATAACACATTACTTAGTTGTGCTATTTCATAATTTGTATTTAATTTGATTTCTTTGGAACAGTTTATAATGTCCTTCACAATAGTGAACTGCAACTACAAAGAGATCCCAACTACATAGTCAATATGAAACTGTAAGAAAACTTAATTTCTGGGTTCATGCCCAATTTCTTGACAGCTATATTCATCAAGTAAAGGTTGAGAGGTAGGAAACAACTTTAAGAAATAATAAGAAACTAGAAATAAGATATTCATCTTATCACAGTTTAGTTAGAGGAATCTGGGTGTAAGCCAGATTTTGAAATGGGAGATGCAAAAATTAATGTCAGGGAGTGATAAGGGTTGTAAATCACATGCATTTGCATGTCATCGGTCTTGTCATACAGGAGGATAGTACCATGATTGACAAGGGGGATAATATTAATTTGTAAGGATCAAGATTTTTGAGTTAATAGAATTTGGTCATCTGACTCACCAAAGGTACAGAATACTTAAATAATTTGAGTGAAGCATAATCACATAGAAAAAGGATATGAAGAATCCTAGGAACTCTGACCTTTCCTCTTCCACTGTAAATATCTGTTATTCTTTTGTATGTCCTTGGCCCATTCATCAGACAGTCTTGTATACTTCCTGTAGACGTTTGTTGTCTTTATGCCTTTCACATATTTTATACCCATTATGTGTTTTAGCCAGTTTTGTAGAAATATCATTCTCTTCTTTCTGATTTCCCTGTGTACACTAAAGAGAAGCTCTTCTAGTTATGACTACTCTTATCATGTACTTGAAAGTGGATTTGAGACAGAGGTTGAGGCACTCTAAAGGATTAGTTAAAGTTGGGGTTTAAAAGATCTTTTTCTTCTCCACTTTTTTTGTTCCTGAAATGGGAGCAGTGAACCACAGGAGCTGTGAATAGCTATCAGGGAACTTGTAGCAGGCACTAGCTAATTTTTTTGCCACGGGTCTTCAAAGAAGATACACCGTGATGTTATCTAGTTTGTGATGTCTTTCCACCTTCCTCTATTTCTTCTGTAAGCACATTCTAGTCAGTACTGTGGCCTACAGTTGGGAAACCTTTGATTACTCTATGTGCAAATCTTGTTGCTTCTCTCTCCATATTATTCATTTAATGAAATCTTTTCTGAATGCAGGAACCTGAATACTGTGATCCGATGAGATGCATCCCAGAGTTCTGAGGGAAATGGCTGATGTAGTTGCCAAGCCACTCTCCATGATATTTGAAAAGTTGTGGCAGTCAGGTGAAGTCCCTAGTGACAGGAAAAGGGAAACATTGCACCAATTTTTAAACAGGGTAGAAAGGAGGATCCTAGAAATTACTGATCTGTCAACCTCACCTCTGTGCCTGGGAAGATCATGGAACATATTCTCCTAGAAGCTGTGTTAAGGCACATGGAGGAGGACAGGGAGGTGATTAAAGACAGGCAGCTTGGCTTCACCAAGGGCAAGTCCTGCCTGACCAACCAAAGGGCCTTCTATCATGGAATGACTACATCAATGGACAAGAGAAGAGCTATGGATGTCATCTATCTGGACTTCTCTAAGGACTTTGACATGATGGGTTGGCTGTTCAGAGGAAGAGGAATAGATTGGATGGTCACATCCAGAAGGTAGTGGTCAACGTCTCAATGTCCAGATGGAGATCAGTGACAAGTGCTGTCTGTCAAGGGTCCATATGAGGACAAGTGCTGTTTAATATCTTCATCAATGACACAGACTGTGGGATTGAGTGCACGCTCAGCAAGTTTGCAGGTGACACCAAGCTGTGCGGTATAGTTGACATGCCTGAGGGACAGGATGCCATCCAGAGGGACCTGGAAAAGCTTGAGAAGTGGGCCCATGTGAATCTCATGAGGTTCAACAAGGCCAAGTGCAAGGTCCTGCACCTGGGCTGGGGCAATCCTTGGTATCAATACAGAGTAGGGAATGATGGGATTGAGAGTAGCCCTGCAGAGAAGGACTTGAGGGTACTGGTGGATTAAAAACTGGACATGAGTCAACAGTGTGCTCTCACAGCCCAGAAGGCTGTTCTGTACCCTAGTCTGCATTGGAAGAAGTGTGGTCAGCAGGTTGAGGCAGGTGATTCCCCCTCTACTCTGTGCTGTGAAATCTCAGCTGGAGTACTGTGTCCAGCTCTGGAGTCCTCAGCACAAAAAGAACATGAACCTGTTGAAGCAAGTCCATAGGAGGGCTACAGAAATGATCAGAGAGCTGGACCCCCTCTGCTATGAAGAAAGGCTGAGAGATTTGGGGATGTTCAGCGTGGAGAAGAGAAGGCTCTGGAGAGACTTTATTGTGGCCTCTCAGTACTTAAAGGAGGCCTATCAGAAGAAGATCTTTTAACAAGGCCTGTTGCAAAAGGACAAGGGGTAAAGTTTTTAAACTAAAAGGGGGGAGATTCTATCTATATACAAGGAAGAAATTTTTTACAGTGAAAGTGGTGAGACACTGGAACAGGTTGCCTAGAGAGATTGTACATGCCCCATGCCGGGAAACACTCAAGGTCAGGTTGGGTAGGGCTCTGAGCAACCTGATCTAGTTAAAGATGTCCATGCTTCCTGTAGAGGGATTGGATGAGATGGCACTTAAAGGTGCCTTCCAATTTAAACCATTCTATGATTCTATACTTCTATAAAAGTGACAGAAAGTGAGCAGCTGCTGGAACCAAGAGCTTGTAAGAGGAATACACTGCTCAGTCTGTAGTGTGCATGTTAGCTGTAGACTTTCTTAAAAACAATGGGCAGTATAGATGTTCACTCATTATTATTTTAAAGTTATAAACCTGTTAAGGTGTTGCAGTATGGAGTTTTTTGGCATACAATGTTTACTGTTGTTTTTTCCCACATCTTTATCTGGTTATCCTAGTTAATCACGTTCAGACTCCCATACACCATGTATACTGTGCATATGTCACCTCCAAACCTGTCATGGGTACATGGATTTGAAGTGAACATTTTAAACCCCTGTTTTGAAAAGATCTTCTCTGCAGTGGACCAGAAAAATCAGGTGTGTGTGGCATTGTGCTACAGTCTGTAATGCATCATGCCATGCTTAACAGGAATCTATATTGAGATTAGACTTATGAATGCAGAAGTCTGAAAAAAAAAATCATATTACTTTTCCTACCCTCATATTTGAGGTTTCTCATGTCCTCACTGCTCATTGGTATAATGAATTTTTTACAAATATTTAGCATTTATACAGTTACTGTGCCATCAGCAAAATAGCTCAGCTAATTAAAGAAGAAACCAGGCAATGAATTGGAAGCTAAGATCCTTCTACCCCTTGTATCTTATGTGCATTTTGACATCTTATTTTTTTCTGAGCTCCTATTTCTTTATTTGAAAAGTAAAGCTACACATACTACAGAATGACTGCAAGAATAATAGCATGAAATATATCAACAAATAAGATGCACTCACAAAAGCTTTTCCCAAATCACATCCTCAATAGTCAGCAAATAAATACTGAGGAAAAAGTAAATAATAAACAAGGTCAGATTTGACTTTTTTTTTTTTTTTTTTTCCCTTTCTGGACAAAATACAGACATTTTAGACATTCAGAGGCTGCAGTAATGGAGACACTAGTAGGAACATCAAAGAGTGACAGAGTCACTTTCTATTGGTGTGGGGGCGTGACGGGACATGATGATAAAATAAAGTTTTTAACATCCAGTTTGAAAGTAGCAGCAGTTTACACAATTAAGCTGGTGACTCAGTACATTGCATCTTTTAAATTTTCCTCAGCTTTGACACATCATGGGGTGACTTTATGTCCTACTGTTTTCACATCCTTGTTGATATCTTGAATTAACCAAGCATCTGTTACTCCAATGAGATCACATATCTGTTTTAATATTGTTGTTTTCAACACTGCAGTATGTTCTGATCATTCTTTGTATTAAAAAAAAAAAAACTGAAACAAAACCAAAAAAAAACCCCAAGCATTCAATTCTATTCCTTTTTTCTTTGTTACAAAGGAAAATTAGTTGTTCCATTCTACTCTTTTTCTTACAGTTCAATTAGATTTACCTACCAGGAACTTCTATCAAAGCTTCTACTTATCTGATTTGGTATCTTTCATATGAAAAATGATTTTTCCACAAAACATGACATTTTCTGACCATACAGTCTTAATTTATCCTTGAAATATGCTCTTTTTGATGCTATTCTTTGACAGGATGCCTTCTTTTCCAGGTCCAGCATGACTTATTGCTTTTAACATGCAGTTCATCCTTAAAATAAAGGAGCAGAATGTTGTTGTGAGATTTATGGGTATAAATTTGGAGCAACTCTAGAGAAATGAGTGGAGTTGCTCCAGATTTACTCTGTGTACCAGAAAGTTACTTTCTGGACATGTATAAAACTCTTCTATCTTTGCAACAGTTACGGAAGGAATGTTACACCTCTAATGCATTAATGAGATTGATGATGTTGATAAACAATAATATCTTCTGATAAAGTGTTTTGCATTTTTCATTAGTAATATGTGGTGTAACTCATCTTCAAGGGAATTAAAACATTGTATTTTCTTGGATGTTAAGAGATACCTTCTTCTAGCTTCTATATGGCCCAACATTTTGAAGTAACTTTAAACAAGTTCTGAGATATAAACAGTAAATACTCCTGGTCAATAAATACTCCTGTGTCATCTGTTTTAATGCTTGTGCCCCTCACCAAATATGAACATAAATTTTTTCTATTGGTTACATGTGTATATACTCATGATCTCCCTGTAGTTAAGATCAGAATTAGGCCTTTAAACTCCATTCCAACAGCCAGTTAATGAAGTGAGTCCATTCTGAATACTTCTTGCCTAATTACAGCTTGTAACACCCTGTCACAGAAGATCTATAACAGTCCAAAATGTAAATGTGTTAATGGAATAATATATGATGTAATTTGGGCTTTTCTGTAAAACACTATGAGTATCAGAGGAGATAATATACAAAATGCTATTATAGATATGTGTGCCAAGCCATTGCTTTCAGCAGTCATACTAGTGTTCAGTGATGCTATGTAACTGCTCCCGTTCAGCCACTTTCTCCTAAAACATATTTTTGGATGTGCTATCTCAAGTTAATAGGGAATTATCAGGATCAGGGGAGAATATTTTAGAAGCTAGATTTTATTATTTAGTGGGTACATGGTGTGACAGGGCCTCAAACTGTTACAGAGGTGTTACATTTCTGGTCACTTTGTAGGTCACAAGTAGAAACTTTTGAGAGAAGCTGCACAAAGTGGTCAGAAGAAATGCTAATTGATGCATGCTACAGAGATCAGACAGAGACTTTTTTCATCTAGCCTCTCAAGTCAGGGATACATTTGTTTTCTTTTTGGAATTATTGCCATTCATACAAGATACTCTAGACATCTCTGTGTGGAGAGGTGGAAAGACGCATTTACTCAAACTATAGATTACTCAATATATTTACTTATTTCTAATGCATAATTTGAAAGTGTTTTTCTGATGTTTATAGTAAATTTCAAAGAATGTAGTTTCTTACTAAGGAATACACGCAAGAAATTAATTTGTGCCATCCATGATTATATCCCTCATCTGAATTTTACTTACAAACTTCTGGGTGCTTTTTTCTACTGCAGTTTCACTTATGTTCTTCAGACTAAAGTGAATATTCTTCTTCATTACTGTCCACTGAGTTTAGCAAACTTTCTTTTTGCCTGACTTACTTCTTTCAAATGCTCTTCTCCATTAAAAGAATATAATGTATGCTACTCTATATAATCTAATAAGTAAATGCAGTATATGTTCTTCCACTATTGTGGATGGCTCTGGTGTGGTTTGAATCATTCTTGGATCTCTTGGTTGTTCAGAGCATACTCACAGAACAGTTAGAGTCAGGTCTCAAAATAACTTCAGACTGGAATGAAAAAAAAAATTAAATTAAATATCACCATTGTCTGTTTAAAGCACAAGGCATATTTAATCAATATGAAACTGCCCATACGTAACCCAGTGTACTACTCAAGGCAATGCTTAGCGCAGGTTACTTCCAGCGGTATTATACCTCTGATACTGCTGTATATTCTTTATTGTCCTTTGGGTTATTTATGCTTGAAGTTCATCACTGAATGTAGTTCAGCTATATTTAGTCTTTCTTCCCTCTTTCCAGCATAGCCCTTATTTGCTTTTACCATATAATCCATTCACCACTCAGGTGAATGGATTATTTGGCTGACAGGATCCTTCAGACAGTTTCTAGAAAAGGGGAAAAATGCAACTAAGCAGGCATGAGATACTCAAAGTGGAACTAGATAATCTTTAAGGTCACTTCCAACCCAAACCATTCGATGATTCTATGATGCTATGTACATTTCTCATATCCTTGGGAGAGGTTCCTGTCATGCTTCTCTGAAGATAGGGTTTTAGTCTGCATGACTGCTCCAGGTATAAGGCAGCTGTGGGACACCTGGAAGTTACTTAGGTTTCCCATGGACTGCTTCTGGCAGAAGTCTGGATCCTAATCTGAAGGAAGAAAATTGTGAAAGGGAGAAAATACTGGGAGAAGCCACATGTCATATATATATATATATATATATATGTATATTTTCCACCTATTCTATCCTGATGGACTGGATACTTTGGCTCAGTGATTTCCACCAGTCCAAAAAGAATCATCTGGCATAAACTACTTTGCTTTTGTTCTAAAGACTCAGTTCAAACTCCACTGGAAATGACAAAATGACCTCTATTGATTCTAAATGTCTTTAGATGATGTCCCAAAGATATAAGATAGAAATAATGGTGCATTTTGTTTAAGGCTTTAGGATAGGTTTCAAGAAAACTAGACATAGATTCTTTATGGTTCTGGAGAAATACCTCATCTCTGCTGTCTGTACACAGAGGGTAAAACTGCTGTAACTCATGTCAAAATCCTTCCAAGGGTAAATCCATAAAGTCTCAGGATGCACTGACATATATCACCAGGGGGGTTATATTGATAGATAAAAGCCCTACACTGTCAACAAATGTCTTACTGGTACATATAAAAATTGATGAGTTTTTCTTACTCTTTTGGGTGTCCTGAAAACCAGGAAACAGTGACCCATCTCTGTCAGTTATTTTAACTGTGAACTAGATTTTCTAACTGCAAAAGTTCTTATCTGATGTGCTTATACCTGCATTAAATAAAAAGCAAGATTTGCTTTATTGGTTGGACTAAGTAGATGTTTTCCTTGTCTAGCAAGTTGTGAGCTAGTACATTTATTATTGAAAGGCACCATACCAGCAAATAGTTATGATGGTTTGTGAGCTACAGATTATTATTTGTGAAGAATTCCAGACATGTTCAATGAACTAGTCCTCCATAAGGTCTGAAATTAAAGTAGCTGCTTCATCTTTTTAAGTCCAACAATTTTTTTTTTTTTTTTTTTTTTTTTTTGTTCCAGGTAATGTCTGGGAATATGGACAACAAAAATACTATTAAATGTGGGTTGTGACACTTTTTCTTTATTTCTTTTCTGTTTGAAACCAAAAGTTTACCTGGACTTCATCAAAGCCTTTGATACTGTTCTGCACAGCATCCTCATGAGAAACTCTCTGCCCTAGGTCTGGGTGAGTACACATTTGCACAGTTTGCTGGATCAAACACTGACTGGATGGCTGGGCCCGGAGACCGGTGGTGAATGGAGTTACATCCAGTTGGCAACCAGTCACGAGTGGTGTTCCCCAGGGCTCAGTGCTGGGGTCACTCTTGTTTAATATCTTAATCAATGATCTTGATAAAGACATTGAGAACACCCTTAGTAAGTCTGTAGATGATACCAAGTTAGGTGGAATTGTTGATCTGCTTAAGGGTAGGAAGGCTCTTCAGAGGGACCTGGACAGGCTGGATCAATGGGCTGAGGACAATCATATGGGCTTCAACAAGGTCAAGTGCTGAGTCCTGCTCTTGGGCCACAACAACCCCAGGCAATGCCACAGACTTGGGGAGGAGTGGCTGGAGAGCTGCTCAGCAGAAAGGGACTTGGGGGTGCTGACTGACAAGTGGCTGAGCATGAGCTAGCAGTGTGCCCAGGTGGCTAAGAAGGCCAATGGCATCCTGGTCTGTGTCAGGAATAGTGTGGCCAGCAGGAGAAGGGAAGTGATTGTGTCACTCTGCTCGGCACCGGTGAGGCCGCACCTTGAGTATTGTGTTCAGTTTTGGGCACTGCAGTACAAGACATGGTGGATCCAGAGAAGGACAATGAAGCTGGTGAAGGGTCTTGAGCATAAGTCCTATGAGGAGTAACTGAGGGAGCTGCGGTTGTTTAGCCTGGAGAAAAGGAGTCTTAGGGGAGACCTTATTGCTCTCTACAACTACATAAAAAGAGGTTTTAGAGAGGTGTATGTTGGTTTCTTTTCACAAGTCACAACTGATAGAACAGGAGGAAATGGCCTCAAGTTACACCAGGGGAGGTTTACATTGAACATTAGGAAAAACTTCCATACTGAAAGGGTATCAAAGACTGGACCAGGCTGCCCAGGGAAGTGGTTAAATTGATATACCTGGATGCATTTGTAATCTGTCTAGATATGGTGCTCAAGGATATGGTATAGTAGTGGCCCTGGTAGAGTGGGTAATAGATGGACTTGATGATCTTAAAGATCTTTTCTAACTAAAATGATTCTGTGATTCTGTGATCATGCTATATCTTCCTGCAAAGCTGTTTAAAGATGTTCTTACCCTTATTCCTATCCAAACCATTTTATTCTTTGCTTACATCTACTCTGCTGCTGGAAGCTACTCTGTATCTATTAATGATGCTTGACTGATCACCAACATTTGATCTTAAACAATACCTTCTGTATTACGAGTTTAAGGTAGAAGCTAAAAGACAATTTTCATAAACAAAATGGAGTTTTTGGTTTGATACAGACTGGGTAGAGTAGGATTCATCCTGCCAAATTTAGAGATCTACAGTGTAGATAGCTATATCTGAGCATGTTGTTTACATTTCTTTTGCAGTCAGTGGTGAAAAACAGGCACCTCACAGAGAGAAACCATCTTATTTAAAGGCAGTTATCTGAAGGATAACTTCAGTTATCAGTGAGAGGAACTGCCTCATTTCCTTCATTTGCTGTGTCTGGACCTTGGTGACTGATGCACAAGGAGGCAGGTGAGAGGCATCCCTACTGTATACACCAAACCGACACATCTGCTTTACTACAGTTCTGTACAAAATCAACAGAAATCTGAGCAGAATCTGCTCCACTGAGGTGATTCGGTCTGGCTCAGTATAAATATCATCTAGAAAACAGCTCTGGGAAACCCAGTCCCTCACTGCTGCTGTCTCCTGAGAGCTGAGGTGTTTGTACTTGACTCAGAGGGAGGCTTCTTCTCCCCACACCTATGGCATTGCAGACCTGGGAGTCCCTGTGCCTGTTTGCAGTGAAGGGAAACAGTCCTTTGCAGAATCCCACCATCTCTCTACTACAAATACTTCAACTTTATAGGAAAACATAAATATATGGACCTGACCACATTACCTGGATTTTTCTCCCAGACCACACTGTGTTTCACTTCACAGTCCTCATCTTAACATTTGCTACAGACAAGTGTTTCTACTGAATACTCATTGATTATACGAGGGCCAGATGAAGTTGTGACACGGGTGAGGAGGTAATACTGTGGTGAATGAGGAGGATTTGTTTTGCACAGAGCAGTGCTGATTCTTGTCCCAGCATCCTGCCAGGAAATCTATCCCTGGGTTATACTTTATATTATTCTACATCTGTCTTGTCCGTGGAGAGTAGAAAGAACTTGTTTACTTATCTGTAGGCATATGAGTTGGGCTGTAGCCTATTTTTCATATGGGAAAATTAACCACAGCACAATCATTGTGGGAATGGCGAAATTTGAACTGTTATTAAGAATGTCAGACTACAATCTGTACTCATCATGTCCCAAATCTCCTCAAATGCTAAAGCTGAAGTTTGGTTTTAGTCAGTACTGCTTGCTCTCTCCATTACAGATACAGTCACAAACACACCAAAGGGTATTTGAAAGAGTGAGAGGACTCTTCTGTGTCCCTCCTACACACACTGTGATCTGTATAAAATTTCATTCCATTTCTCTGTCTCTCAAACAGCCCTAATCCAAACTCCCATAGCTTGCCTGCTTTGTAAACATTAGTCTATTTTTCTCCAAGAGGCGTTTGCAAAGCATTGTTCAGTTTCAGCAGTGTCCAGAGATCAGATAAAACAAGCAAAAAGGTATGAAAATATTATCTAGCAGTACTGTTACAAGCAGCACTGACAAAAAGAAACACTGTGACAGACACTCCACACCCTGGAGCTTTAAAGTGGTGTTAGTTGGACAGCTACACCAGAGGTCAACCTCCTGGTAATAACCCCTTGGGTTTCCTCCACACAGCTCATGCCCTTCCAAAAGCTTTTCACAGAGCCATTCTCCACAGTTCTGCAGGGCAGAGATTATCTGGGGTGTGCTGGACACTGTTGGCTTCATGGCCACGGGGACATCATGGCAGCAGACAGTCTGCTGTGCAAGAGGAGATTTCATTATTAAATGCTGAAAGCAAAGAAAAGAAAAAAAAAAAAAAAAAGAAAAGCCATGAAGAAGACAGATCTTTCTTCCTCAGGGTAAAATATCATCCTTTCAAGCTGTTCAGCAGATAGGAGTGATCCAGTCACCTTGTGTACAGTCATTAAGGGCATCTACGTGCTTCATGCTCTGCCAGAAGACTATAATAAGTTTTGTCTGTCAGATCTTCTCACCCCACCTGTTAACTCAGATAGTCTGCTGTGTGGGGGTCTCCTTCCCCATACTGGTGAAAGCATTTAACTTGCTGCTACCAGCATGGTGGGGTGCACTGTACCTGCCCATGCTCTGCCCACCCACCAGCCCCAGGTGTGCTCTGACACCCAGCACATCCATCCTGCATCCAGCACAGGCTGGTACAAACCCCCACCTGAACAAGTTAGTGGCTGCTAGAGTATGATCGAGGTCTCACCTCTTTTCTCACTGGTCTAGTGACCTCAATTCACACATCTGATTCCCTTTCTCCTGCTCTTTATGGTTTGTCTCATTTGCAGCCTCTGAGTTGCTAGTCACCTTTTTTAGATCAACTATTTGATTTTGTTATACTTATAAAAGCACTACTGATTTTTTTCTTCTTTCATGTTTTCACGCTCTGCCCCTAGCCTCCTATGAGACAGATTTATTTTTTGTTTATATTTTTAATCTTTATTCTTTTCTTTCAGATTTTAGATATCAACTCCTTTTTAATTATTGTTTTATCTTTGCCATCTGGAGTGTTGGGGGTTTTTATGTATTTTATTTTATTTTATTTTATTTTATTTTATTTTATTTTTTATTTTTCCCCTAACTCTGGCTCACTTTCATCTTGTTTGAAATTTTCAGTGCACTGTGGCTTGAAACTGAGTAATAATCACTGTTTTCCTTGGTTTGTATAATTTGAAGAGGCAAAAGGAATTTCTAAGGTCAGTGTTTCATTTCAGCTCCTGATTTTGCTGGGGAGTATAGGGGGGATTGGTGATCAAAGTTTATAAACAAATTAAATAAATGTTACTGTGTAGGATTTCTAAGTGAGCAAGACTAATATTTCATATTGGGCCTAAGCAGTACAATAGAAATCTGATTTCCTTCATATGCCAATCAGAATCACTCTACTGTCTTTCTGTAACAAACCAGCCCTTTTCACAAGTAACTTCTCTTATATCTAGAATTTTACTTAAAAAAAAAAAAAAAAAAGGACATCTGTCTGCCTGAAATTTATGTCTTCAGAAGTTACTCGATCAGGTAGTGTTGGAGAATGTGTTATGAATATCACTTAAGGGTACTGGTAATTTATGAAGTTTATCTATGTTTAAGTTGCATGAAAGGATAATACTGAATATGTTTGTATGAAGTGTATTCTGTAAAATGGAGAACTTGGTTCTTTTGGTAGCATGATGGCAAGTTGAGTAAGTTGTTATATTACCCTATTTCTTAGATAAATCTATATGCTACTCTGAAGCATAAAGAAGACTGTGACATAAAGGTATCGGTCAGCTGAAGGGCTGTCATATTTCAAAATTAAATATGGTTCACCAAACTAAAAGCTTTCTCATTCAGCTTCAGACATCTCGTCAGTTTTAACAAATGCCCTAAATTTGTTTTTTTTCATCACTTTAACTGCATATTGTGTGCCCTGTAAACTCCATTACTCTACTAAAGGTGTACTTAGTCATGCAAAGAAATATTTAAGGCAATTATATAAAATTTCCACTCTTCAGGGGTGTAGTTATAGGAATAATTCATAACACTGAATGAATAGCAATAGGTGAAAAGTTTGTTTAAGTTGAAGGGAAATAAAAGAGCTTTATGGAAATAACATAAACATGATGAAGAATGTGACATTTTAATTGAAAAATAATTAGAAGCCTTTTCATTATTTGAAAAGATTGAATTATTAAATGCTTTTTAGAAAGATGGGTAATGTGAAAGTTTTTTAACTGTCTGCACTCCATTTTAATGAACATAAAATGTGCTCACAGAGTATGAAACTAAGGTATTACGATGATGGCATTGGTAAAGTTTTTTATTTAGTACTTTTCAACAAAATAGTCTTGCTAGTGAGGTAGTGAACTTCCTATAGAAAATAAAAGTTCAGCACTGAGATCTAGTCAAGACCTCCTGTTTGACCTCTCTGTATCATCTTTCCTCGGTAGGAAAAGGTTCACTGTAATTTTTTGTTTGCTTGTTTTTGTTTTGTTTTGGTTTTAGGTACATTGTATTTAAGTCGTTAGCACATACTGTACCTAGTGAAAGGTAATACTGATCTCCATCTTGGTCTCTAGATGTTAAGGGAACATAATTGTATGCTATAAACAATTACTACTAAAACTGGTTGAAAACCATATTTATGGTTTTTGAGGATGTTTTGTGTTTGTTCCAAAAGCCAAATATTTTTACTTTGTCACCTTTACTTTTTCACAGAGATGAAAGGCACTCTTTCTGGAAGGAAAATTAGTTTATTTTTTTTAAACATATGGTTTCAAACATCTGTGAAAAATGAACAAAGCAGAGCCTGGAGCAAATCCAGATATAATTACATTTTTTTTAGGTATGATGTAGGAGAGGATAAAATATATTAGGTCATTTAGTTCAGCCTCCACATATTGGTTCTTAGAGCTTTGGTACTTAAAGAGTTTCATATGTGCTGCTTGTGAAAGGAGCAGTTCTTTCACATGGCTTTGTCCTCAAACTTCCCGTCATGTTTGACTGAGAGAAAGGCTTGGCATAAGTAGTAGATACTTGCAAGTAAGTTAAGAAGCTGCAATGGGAGTAGGAGAGGAAAGGGTTGTACAGACAGCAGAGGTGCCATAGTCAGAAGGTCACACTTGGGAATATTTAGGAATGAAAATTAAAATTAAAGGACACCGCTCACTGACATTTAGGGACTTCTATTCTGCTGTTGGAGAAACAGGACTTAGTCATGAACAGTGGATTTTGAAAGCAGGTATGAAATGTCTGAATACAAAAAAACCTGAGGATGCCTGCTTGTGTGATAGGTTTAAACCTATGGACTGATTTCAGGCAAATTGACAAGCACCATTGGTTATGATTTTGTTTATTTGCTTAACTTTCTTCTAATGCATAAATGTAATCAGTAATACAGGGCTGTCTGAATACTTACCTTTCCATATCTCATGCTATTCCTGATATTTACTGACACCCTTGATGTCTTCTAATGATAGTTTAAAAATACATTTTGGATTACATTTCTAAAGCATGGATCGTGTTTTTCTGTACTACAAGCAGCCTACAGTGGGCGTTCACAGGGCTAATAACTGTTACAGGGACTGTAATATTTGTTCCCAGAACCAATATCTCAAAAAAAGTGATGGCTACTCTAAGCTAGACAGGGCTTCTCTTGGCTTCCTCTGGGCATACAAAGCCTCTGTATTGACTCTCATCCATGCTTTCCCCCATGGGTTTCCTCACTTCTGTAAAGGAAAAAAATGAACTTTCTGCATCCTGATTTATCACTCTCACATGAGCTGATAGAATTAACCTGTCCGCCACAGGGTGCTTCAAAAATGTCCTGTCTACTCATAGTCTTCACTGAAAAAACAACTTTTGGCTGACAATTATTTTAATTATACAACACAAGACAATAAATTGTTTAGTGAGGATATGCTGAACCACAGTAAAATGTTTCAAGCAACTGGCAGACAAAGCTGCCACTGCTCCCAGTTTTATTACCAGTGTGGGTGGTTTTTTCCCACCCTCTTCCTTCCAGGTCAAATTCTAGTAGAGGGCCATTTACACTTTCTACAAACTGTGTTATACAAAGCTATGAACTTTACAAATGAATGGGGCAAGCCTTGGCTGCCTAGTTTTCTGGGTCTTGCTGTTACAGGACATTCATCTTATTTACTTGCTAGCTCTCAAGAAGGCAATGAAGCATTGTGACTTCATGAGCAATATTAACATTTTCAGATTAATCCTTGTGACTGAGACTAATATCATCATGAATGCTGAGATTTGTCTTTCTGATATCCCTAGCAGCTGTGATTTCCCCATTGCTCTGCATCTGATAGAGTTATTTGCAGCATGGCAAACTATGTATGAGAGATTCTCAGATCAGCAAATTTAGTCTCGCACTGCTGTGAAAAGTTTAAAGTGATTCAGTAAGGTACAAGTGCAGTAGAGACTTGGAGCTCTCATTTTTTTACCTTTCCCACTGACAAAGTGAGTTTGAGTGATTGTACAGGTCTTAAGAAGAGCTTGTAACCTATTCTCACAAACTACAAATGTGAATTGTAGAAAACAATAAAAATATTGCAAGGTTGAACTGTATATATTTTCATTTTGTTTTTCAAATTAGCTACAGAGCTACACTAGTGCTTTCAAGAACTCCAGGAAGCTGGGTGAATAAGAAAGCTCTGCTGGTCAGCAATACTATGTTTGAGAGTTATGTGGGGAGAGCTGTACAACACTGACAGAAAGAGGATTTAGTTTTCTCCAGCTTACCCCAGACACCTTTTCCTGCACAGTTCTCCTGCTTGTCAATTGTACCAGTCTGTTGAATCAACAAATGAATAAAAGAGACTCATTTGTTTTGAAGAAATTGTTTCTTACTTGTGGAAGTACTGTCTATTTCATCCAATGCCTGAATTCCTTTTTGTGGTCCCACATGTCCCTCCAGTTTGGTGATGCTAAATAACAGCACACACATGTTCAAGCTCGCACATCACTCTGACCACCAGCAGATTGTAAGATCCTGTCATGCAGTGGTGCTGAAGTCCCCATGCATCCAGCTTATCCAAAAGTCTGTAATAAAATCTTCAACTCCATAGGCCATATTTTAGATATAAATTGCTGTTCTCTATCAAGGAGCAGAAGGAAGAGGCTAAAGTGGAATGTACCGGCTCACATCGACTGATGGTTCTCACTCTGTCACAGCACATAAGAAAAGCACATAACTGAGGCCAGTTCCCAGGCAAAGTTCAGAGTGAGTTTTCACAAAAACTTAAGAGGGGAGCTCACTCAAAATATGCCCTTACACTGAGCATGTACGCACAGATAAACAACAAATAAACATGACAAATAGAGGTCTGCTCCTCAAACTTCAAGACTTTGCTCTAGTGAAGTACAAAAATGCTGGATTAAGGATCTGTGCAAATCCATCTAACCTAGGCACTGACAACTGACCCAACTAGTAGTGAATGTTGGTATACTATTCTGTGCATGAGATGGGTTTCCTCCAAAACCATGAGTCTTAAGTCTGTCTGTCAATCTTACAACTCATCTTTTTCTTGCTGTGATTTCAAGTTTGTCATCTCTACTTCTGCTTTCAAGCCGCAGGGCAGGATTTTTAAAAAGGCAGTTGAATGTAGTTGAAGCTAAGCTTAAAATTTGTCTTCTTTCTAGAACTGTAGCCTTACACTGTCTTTCATGACTGTGAAGCAAGATTTTTGCTGTATATTTTAAGCCGTCTAACTAGCCTTCTAGGCTCACTTTATAGTTCATAGAGGCATTTTCAGAGGTCTTTCTCCATATCCAAAAAAATATATATGTCTGTGATAGATACATTATTCTCCAGCGGTGTTATTCTCTCTTCATTTACAATTTAAATATGATAACTATCTTAGACTACATGACTAAGTTTTTGATGGATAAAGTGAGGTGAGATGAAACCAACCTCAAGCATCTGATCCAAAAAGCTTTAAAGTCAGTAGGGAGATTTCCATGGAGTGCTTAAGGCTTTGGATCATTCCCTTGGAAGGACTCAGAAACATGAAATTGAACTCTACATACTCTTGGATTACAAACCGTCAGAGTAACTTTGAGAGAAAAGTACTGTTTTGTGGAGCACTGAGGATAAGATTTGTCATTGCATCTAGCCTTCCCAGCTTCATTTACCATTTTCCATTATAGTTTGTTTGACTTGCTTTATCAAGTGTTGCCTTTTGTGTGCATGTTGGTCTCAGTGCAGTTTGTTTGTCTGCTTATTGTCCCCTAGAATCTTTATAAAATAAGATTGTTGCATCTCACGAGTCTGAGAAAATATGTGACTGAAGTAGAATCATGAATGTAATATCAAGGGTATTGTTTTATTTACTGAAGTTTTTTTAGCTATGTATTTTGTTGAATGACAGGGACATATCTACATATTAGATGATGTGCCATTAGGCAATGGCAAGATGCATTGTCTTAGAGTGAGGAAGAAAAAAGTGTTAAAACTCGGTTAGCTCATACATGTCTGTTCCTTTGACATCCACCAGTTCGGCTGGGTTTGCTCCATAGTGGTGGGCTTCCTCAATAACCCCATGTAGGCGAGACCCACCTTTGTGGATCTTCTGAGCTTCTGTTTTAACTTCATCTCTATCACTTGTGTTCTCATTGCCTTGTGGCAAGAGGACTTCATGTGAATTGGAAGACTCTTTTTAGAAATGTTTTAGAGGTACACATTATAGAAGTTTGATGGGAATGGTAATTGCTGTGCCTCACCTTTTCTGTTAAGTGATCATAGGCCTTAGCAAGACTTTTTGTTGTATATTATTTTCCTCATTTTCTTTTCCATGTCTCTAGTCCGTCCCTTTTACCTTTGTAGATATGCCTTGCACACAGCTTGCAACACCTTGCACACTCTGGAAATTACATAAAAGGGAAGGGATGTGAAACAGAGCTCTCATTTCCATGCTCTTTCAGAAAAGGCCCAGTGTGACTTTTGTAGAGCAGAAAATAATGTATGTTCTGTAAAACCAGGCAGATGTTTTTCTTCCTGTCACTTGTAAAATTATCTGTCACTCAATTTGGTAATCAGGCTTTTGAGTTCTTAAAGAAAATACTGTATATAATGATGACAGAGTGTTTTTTATGCTACACTTTGTACATGTATTTTAAAAAAGAGTCATTTATGAGTAATGTTAAACTAAGAAGCTCCTTCTGCTTTTAAAAATATTTTTCAGAGAATCTATCTACTCAGACAAAATCTATACCATAAACAGTATGAAAAAGCTAGCATACTTAGAGCTTTTGTCCTAAGGAGGAGTCTGCATTTCAGTCTTCCACCACTGAGATGAAAAAGAATGACAGAATAAGTTTAGGAAAAAGAAAGAAATTTCAATGCCATTTTGTGGATTTAAAACAACAACAACCCAACAAACCCATAACAAACAAGCAGCAGTAGTGTTTTAAGACAGACAAGTAAAACAAAAAGGAAAACAGAGCAAAAGACAAGGTTGTGGAGAGTCAGGAGAGAAAAGATCATAGTGAGAAGAGGAAAGTCAGCTGAATAATTGTTGGAGTTGTACTAGGTGAAACAAAGTTTGCCTGAGGTTTCCTATTCCACTGAGAAAGAAAAGTACTTATCTATCTGAATGTGCCAGAGTCAAAAAGAATACAAGGACTGCACTCTCAGGTGTACATCATGCTAATAAGATGCAGTTAAGACTGGGAAGGAATACAAGTTCCTGTGTTGCAAAGAGGAATAAGGTGAGAAGCAGCAGAGCAGATACGCTTCTGAAAGGGAAGAAGCACTATATCCATCTGGGTCTTAGCCTATTGAGGTGACAGCATGGCACCAAGGAAAAAAGCTAATCCTCTTCTTTCTATGATTACTCCTTATCCCAACAGCAGTTATGGAACTGTGTTCTTTGACCAGCTTATGTTTAGGATGAAAGGCAGGAGACACTGACACACTTCAATAACTACCTGAAAAATTGAGTTTGGGATTCTTTTGCACAGGAAAATCTTGGGAGTTCATAAAACTATCTGGTTGGCAGATAACCAAAGCTGGTCTCAAAAAGTAGTATGAAGTGCTTTAGACAATATTACTCTTGGTTGTTGAAAGAACAGAGATCTAACTAGATTAATGATGTTGTAAGACCTCAGATTTCAGGACAACCTTCTAATTAGGTGCAATTATGTTAAAATTCCTTTGTCATTCTTAAAAAAAATAGAATTCTTTCTGTCTCAACTGAGAAACCAAGTCTCTAATAGGATGGAGTCAGAGTAGTAACAGATGGAACCTTAATGCTGTGATCAGATAATTTCATGTTTTCTTTCTAGCACTGAACACAGGAGAAGTATTTGAGATAAGTTTTTTTTCTTTTTTTACAGAGACATTTAGGACCAAACGTCAGCAGGTGCACTACAAAAAAAAAAAAAAAAGTAAAATTAGATAAAATAAAATGAATGACAGAACAGTGTGATTGTCAAGGGAACTCTGTCCTATTGACAGGTAACCATGCTTCTGCTAGCATGGTTTATTATTCAGCAACACTACCTCTTGATCTCGAAGGTTACATCTCAGGACATTAACTCAATATCTACAGAAGTGACTCAGTTTATCCCAGATCATTTGGGCTGAGAAAGGTTTGTCTCAGTACCTTGAGGTGTTAATAAGAATATACAAGCAGGTTTTGGAGCAGATGCTAGACTGACACATGTGAGAATGTGTTCACATAAGAAGCGTTTCTACATGAACAATACTTATCTGCTTTGTCATGAATTGTGTGCCTCTACTCCTCAAACTTTTTTACTGTTGTTGATGCTGGGCTTTGAGCTTGTCTTGGTATTAATCCTGACAGACAAATGAAGATATAGAGCTTTGGTTCAGTGTTAGGCACTCTACCTCTTTCTGACTTGAGACATGAGTCAGAGTGAGGTATGGAGCAAATATTTTGAGACTGGAAGGCTTTGTGCAACATGTTATTGGCAGACTCCTAGGAGATTCCCTTGAAGGTCCAAAGTAGAAATGCACTGTTGATGCAGCTTGATGGTAGTGATTGAGATCTGGCAATACTGGAGAACTGAAACAACAGCTCACCAGAAAGGAAGAAATACCCACTTCAGAATGTCCATTGGTGAAAATCAGCTCTGAACATTCAGCCCTTCAGTATTTTGGGTTTAACATGGAAGTGTCAAAGCTACTTATAGAGTCACTGGTGAGTCATTTGATCTATAGTCAGAAATGCCCATAAGGTTGTTGAACTAATGCTGCAGTAGATGCCAGGAGGCTGATATGTAAATCATTCTCTTGTCTGCAGTAACTGGGATAATGAGAAACACACTTATCCATAGACAGCTGGGATGCCTAGAGGTATCTGAGCTCTGCCCCTGAGGCTAACATATATGAAGCAGGATGTATGGAAGGCCCAAAGGTCTTTGTGTCTAGCAGCCAGGTGAGATGCCCCCAGGTGTCTGAAATGACATTAGACACCTAAATGCAGGCGACTAAAATGTACTCTGGGTCTTTTTTTTTATTATATCAGGAACTCAGAGAACTAGTGCACATAGTCTCTACTGAAAGAGTAGTCAGGTGATAAAATGGGCTGCCCAGGGAGGTGGTGGAGTCACCATCCCTGGAGGTATTAAAACACATGTAGATGAGGCACATCAGGACATGCTGTAGTGGGATGGTGAGGTGGTTTTTAGAGTTTGGTTGGTTGGGGTTTTTTTCCCCCTCACTTTTGTTTGTGTGTGTGTGTGTGTGTGTGTGTGTTGCTGTTTTTTTGGGGTTTTTTGCATTGACAGTTTGATCTGGTGATCCTAGAGGTCTTTTCCAACCATAACAATTCTGTGTGAGGCAAACTTATGTGTACCATATATGCCAGCACTCAGGGTGAACTTCTTGCACTGACTCTTACCCAATACCTCTAAAGTTTTTCAAGTAGAGGGAGGCTTTGATTCAAGTCCCTTGAGGCCAAATTCAGGCCATAGATTTGAGTGCCCTATTCTGAGAGGGAAGCCTGGAAGTCTATCTGGAAGCTATGTTGTTTTGTACAAAAAAAAAAAAAAAAAAAATTGAATATTCCTTGAGTCATGGGGAAGGATGACAAATGACTGATTCTGCAGTCCCCTAGATGTGACATGACCCTTTAGAATGCGGGAAACTGCATCTCAGTCCTCTGCTGGAATAAATTTTTTACAAGTGACTCAAGCTGGCAAAGTCTGTTTTAAATACAAGTAGAAACAGTGTAATAGGAATGCAGGGGTGAACTGATATTTCTAATAAGCTGAAGGCAGATCAAAATACAGCCTGAGTAAGAAGACAGTCCTGTCCATAAAATATTGGTTGATAAATTAATCAATGTGTTTTGAGCACAGTTGCTGATGTAAGTTCTCTCTTTTGGAAATTTGTTTTTTTTTTTTTTTCTTCCAGATAACTGTCTCATCTAATTACAACTACAGCAGAGATGCAGTATACAATTTACCTACCTAATGCTTTACATTTTTCTATACTTTCTTTCATATAGATTATGTTGTATTATTTCCAAATAAGGACACTTGAAAATCCAGATCCCTATCATACCATTTTCTAGGTAAACCTGGAGGAACTCCATTTGTATTCCTGTAGTTACGCTGGATTTGCTTTGATGAAACCAGAACTTTATCCATGTTTTTATTTTAATGATAAGAAAGGAAGGCAGTTCCCCCCCCCCCCTCTTTTTTTTTTAAATCTTAAAACAGATTAGATTTTTTTTTTTTTTTCCCCTAAAAGAAGAAAGACACAAAGTGATGGCCCTTAAGTGCTACTGTGCAATTATTTTTCAGAAAGTGGCTTGGAATTCTTGTTGCTTATGTTATGCAGGATGTCTGTGGAGGCATAGCCCTGCTGCAGCATCTTGTCTAAAAGAAGAAGAGAATGTATTGATACATAAGACAGACTGCATCAGATTGCATAAAGGAATTCCATATGATGAGATTGACCTGCTTTTGTATCCCTTTTATCTTAGCACCCTGGCTGCAAGATAATAAAAGACACAGTGAAATACAGATTGTTCTTTAACAAAAGGACTATCCCCATGCCTGGTTATAAGATTTGGCTAATGCAGGAGGAGGCTACAACCGGCAAGGTTTCTCACATTTAATGTATAATTGATGCAGGCTTTGACTGGCAGCAAAGACTCATCTTCTTACTTTTGTCAGCCTTTTTCTCAATGTGGTCTCTCTCATCTTGCTTACAGTTTAATGAGGAAGAGTCTCTTGAGCAAAGTCCTTATTTTATTAATGAGAACTTGCTTGATTTGAAAAAAAATAATTCTTTCTTTGTAAAAGGTTGATTGCTGATTTTAATTTGTGGCTGATCTGACAATTTGGATATTTTTACTTATTAACACTGCAGATTGGATTTATTTCTTTGATACTGTGTATAACACCAAAACAGAAGATGAAGATTTTAACACACTTGACTTCACTTGTTCTTATTTATCTATGTACTATTGGACTTTCACTCATCAGATTTACACTGATGTTTTATGGAGTGAAAGGAATTCAGCAACTTGCTAGATCAGTCAGGTACTCAGTGTTAAGCCCTGAATGAGGAAACAATCATCATTTTCATTATTTAATGATCTGAATACATCCATGAAATACTATTTTTTACAGATTATGAATAAATACGTTTTTCCAATTAAAAGTAGTGTCTCTAATAACATTATTATGTTAGATACATGTTAAAATTTCTCTGAAGCTAGTAAATTTACAGGTGGACTTGAAAACAGGGAAAAAAAGAATCAGTTATGCTCCCCAGCTTGGAATAAGAAATGCAGAGTATTGAGGCCATAGACGAAGACAGACTGTGTGTGTAAACTCAGACAAATAGGAGCTGTCAGGAAATTTGGGAAGATTTTGTTTCACTTATTTACTGACGTTCATTTCCTGCACAAGAGAAATTAATGTTCAAGAACAATCTTGAGCTGAATATACAGCTTCTTATGAGTTGCACATATTTTGCCATTCCTCTATATTACAAAGAAACCTCTCCAGTTTTAGCTGATGAGAAAAGATCTATATTTCAAAGGATTAACAATTGCATTTTGTAAGTATGTAACTAAACTAAATGAAAGTAACCTACCAATCCAGAAACAGTTCTCTGGTCTTGGACAAATTAGGATGAGCTATCTCCATATGGCCTACAAGGAAGACAGATCACCACCATGTCATGGAAACATGTGGATGGAGCTTACCACTCCTAAACAGGTGATATGTGGGATGTTTTGGTGCCGCATTGCAAAAGGAAGAATTTGAACTTTTGGGGAACATAGGAAGTACTCTTGGGTAAAGAACGGAAGCTTTGTAGGACAAAATGGTTAGGCAAAGGAAACTGGATTGGAGACACACAGTTCAGGAAAAATCCAGGCAAAATTTCCCTTAATACTTTGAGTTGCTCATCAGTGAGTTTTTAGTCTTCAGATAAATGCTCTGTTATTGACTTTGTGATGCCACAGCAAGGAGGGTTCTGGGTGAAGCTGCTCTGGGAGGTCATCACAAATCAGGAAATACACTCTGTCTTGTGCAGCTTGGAGCAGCTCCTTATGTACCCTGGGATGACCTGTGGTAGGGGAGAAAAGAGTGAAAAGTGCATGAGTGTACCACATGAGGGATTTGCAACCTACTTCAGAAACAGTGGACCAGGGAAACAAGACTCATATTGTTATTTCAAAGTCTATGCATTCTTTCCTAAACAACTATAGAACATCTTTATATGAATAGAGACTCCAATAACACAAACTCAATCTTCCTGCAAGAAAATTCTCCCTTGCAATGGTAGGCAGATGAAATTCTGTGAAGAAACCTCATATGACATTTTTTCTAATCTTCTCTGTTCTTCATCCAGAGAAGACTGATGGATGGTCTGCAGGAGGTGGGAATACAGGTGAAAACACATGCTGTGAGACCCTTTTTACACCATCCTTTTGTTACTAATTTGTTGCATCCCAGTTATAGCACAGGTTGCTTCAACTCTCACCAATTTATTACAGACAAAATCTTTTTTGTTGTAGGCAGAAGCAACACACTTTGTATGCATAGTCAAGGATTTATTATTAATATATTATATTATATTATATTATATTAACATTATATTAACACTTACAGTGCAAATTATATACAGCTAAAGTGATCTGTACACAAACTTTCTGGTATTTACCACATTCTCTGATATTGTCACCTCTTCCATTACCCCTCTGTGTTCTTCAGTCAGAGGTGTAGGGTATAGGAAGCCATCAGCATCATGATTCCTTCACTGTCAAGAGTACAATGCTGCTGATGTTGGTTTATTCTTCCATCCAAGATCTTCTTGGGGCCATGTGTATATGTTTACCAATATGCTCTACATCTTGCTTTTCAGGTATTTGCAAGCCCACACTGAATCTGAATTTGCTGTATTTGGTACATGTTTTACACATTTGTTCTCTGTTCTTTTTGTTACCCCCATTCTTGCCCACATCCTAGGGACCACTGTTTATAGGTCTAGTGTCATCCCAAACCTGTATTTTCAAGCCCTTTTCTATCATCCCATGTGTATCCTTGGTGTGCTGTGTTCTGGTATAGAGTCATAGATAGCTCATTCTGCACAGTCATTACTTGTTATAGCCATCAGTTAAAAAATTGTATGTGAGTTGCATTGCACAATTGTGCAAAGATAAAAGGTAAAATGAAGGTAATCATCATCTGATCATCGAACCATTGCCATTAAAGTTAAAAATAAGATAATAGAAAGCTCCATGCAGACAAGGTATGACAAGTCCTGAGGCCTGTGTTGTTAATGTTCAAAGCTTGTTCAAAGCAACAGCAATGTTATACTTACCTCGCTGTGTATGTATGCCTTTGTACAGGACATACGTCCCCTGGGACAGTAGAGAACCTTAAGTGCTTTGTCATTTTTGTGGTCAGAAAAAAGGGTCAAAAGGAGGAGCCTGGAAACTACCAACCAGCCAGCCTCACTTCTGCGTAAGATACAATCATGGAACAGATCCTCCTGGAAGTATTTGGAAGACAGGGATGTGATCTGAGACACCCTTCACCAAGGGCAAATTGTGCCTGACTCATCTGGGGGTTTTCTATGATGAAGTAGCTGCATAAGTGCATAAGGAAAGCTTTACAGATGTCATCTGCCCAGACTTTTAAAGGCCTTTGGTACGGTCCCCCACAACATTCTTTCTGCTAAATTGGAAAGGTATGGGTTTGATGCATGGGCTGTTAGATGGACAAGGAATGTGGCTGGATGGCAGCATCCAAAGGCGTGGATCAATGCTGAAATAGAAACTGGTAACGTGTGTTGTCCATCAAGGGCGCATACTGGGACCAATACTATTTAATATCTTCATCAAAGATATGGACTGTGGGATGGAGCGCACCCTTAGATCACACTGACATGAGTGGTGCAGTTGATTTGCTAGAGGGCAGAGATGACATCCAGAGGCACCTTGACAGACTTGAAAATCAAACTCATGTGAACCTCATGAAGTTAACAAGAACAAGTGCAATATCTTGCATGTTGGTTGGAACAATCCTTGGTGTCAATACAGTCTAGGGGATGATGGGATTGAGAGCAGCCCTGCTGAGAAGGACTTTGGTATACTGGTGGTTAAAAAACTGGACATGAGCTGTCCATGTGTGCTTGCAGCTCAGAAAGTAAAATGCATCCTTGGCTGCATCAAAAGAAGCGTGACCAGCAGGTTGAGGGAGATGATTCTGCCCCTCTACTCTACTCTCCAGAGTCTCCACTGAGAGCACTGCATCCATCCCTGGAGCCCTCAGTACCAGAAAAAACATGGACCTGTTGGAGTAGATCCAGAGAAGGGCCACAAAAATGATCTGAGGGCTGGAATATCTCTGCTATAAGGAAAAGCTGAGAAATTTTGGGTTGTTCAGTTTGGAGAAGAGAAGGCTCTAGGGAGACCTCATTACAGCCTTTCAATATATAAAAGGGGCTTATAGGAATGTTGGAACAACACATTTTATCAGGGTCTGTAGTGACAATGGTTTTAAACTGAAGGAGAGTAAATTTATATTTGCTACAGGGAAGAAAATCTTCACTATGAAGGCAGTGAAGCACTGAAACAGATTGCCCAGAGAGGTTTTGGATGCCCCCATCCATGGAAATGTTCAAGGTTAGGTTGGATGTTGCTTTCATCAACCTGGCCTAGTGGAAGATGTCCCTGCACGTGGCAGGGGGATTGGAATAAAAGATCTTTAAATATTCCTTCCAAACCAAACTATTCTATAATTCCATGAAGAAGCTGGTGAGTTTATGCAGGCTACTTTGCCCATGGGGCTGTCTGCAGTGCAGGCAGCGCCTGCATGAATGCTGCAGGCACAGCCTCTCCTCTGTCTCCCAGTATGCTCAGGAGAGACAAATTTAATTGCCAGTAATAAGAAGCCTAAGTTAAGCGAAGGAAAATAAATGAAAAAGCAGGTACAATCTATTATTTCCTTCATTTCTTTGCCACTTGCACTGAGGGAGGGTGAACTCCAAGCTGGTCTTGTTTTATATAACTGAGCTCTGATTGTCTGATACCTGGTTAGCTCAGAGCAGGAGTAAATAACTGTTGAGAAAGGATGGTTGCTATGGTGCTATATAATTCCTTGTCCTAAGTAAAGAAAGTGTTGGGGGGGGGGGGGGGGGGG
>JANVCC010000152.1:334876-423584 GCA_025345505.1 Todiramphus chloris collaris | reverse complement strand
GGGGGGGGGGGGGGAGAGGAGTTATTTGTGTTTATTTTTTTTTCTTAGTGACTTTTCGCTTTTGTTTTTAACTTGTGACTAGCGCACACACAAAACTACCTCCTATTTCTTTTGCTTGCCATTTGTTTTTTCGCTTTTTTTTTCTCTTTCCTTCTCTGAACTTCCCCCCTCTGTTCTCCCTCAACACCTGTTCAGTTAAGTAGCTATTTCCCTGAAGTTTTGAGACACAAATATGAACCGACACTGCTAGTTCCCTGACAAAGGCATTTCTAATGCTTGAACAATTCCTGTCTGTAGAGTTAAAACAGAAAAAAAAAATTGTTTTTCCCCTTCTGATAGAGATTTCAGTCTCAAACCAGAGAGAAATTGCATCAAAATAATTGTCCTGATGATTTAACATATCAAGAATAAGCATGTTGGTAGTAAACAATATTATTTTATTCAAACTGCAGTAGCTTTATTTGTTATGACAGTTGTGCTAAAGAGTTATTCTAAACCAGCAGCCACTGATCATGGTGTGATTTTTCCAAAATACTCATATTGATAATAGATGGGATTCTGTCTTCTCTTTCTCTTTATGCTCAACTGAATTATCTTTTTGCTCATAGAGTAGACTAGTAAATTCTGCCTATTAACGCACAGTAACCTGGGGTGATCAAAATACAGGCATGACCAGTTAATTCATTTTATTAGCTATGATTGTAGGCAGTAGTACCTTATGATGTAATACTTATTTAAATAGTGACACATCTTGTAAACAGCCATTGCTCCATTTATGTGAGAAGGTTCATATCAGTTGGTATCAGGTGAGAAGAAGAAACACTGCTGGAATTACTTCCAGTCAGATATGACTAAGAATTACAAAAAACCACTGAGTCACAAACATTTTGGTCCTTGCTGCTTTGGCTAAAAGCTGGTGAATGCAAAAGGTACTGGACACCTGTCTTTATATCCTGGCCTTTAGTATGTGAAGAATTGCAGACTAAACACTGAGATGATGATTCATACTCTCTAGAGATGAGCACGTGCCAACTAGAAATTTGCGTTCTGACTTTCAATTTGTATCTGAAGCCTGTTTCCCCAGCAGAGTGAAACTAGCCTTGGCTTCTTCCAAGTCTTAATTTCCAGAGTTGCCACCAGTCAAGGTGACCTATCTTAAAAACCTCCTCAGTTTCATAGATTGGCTTCTGGACAGATAAGGTGTGTGAAAGCCTTTGAAAACATGGAGCAAACAAAAGTCCATCCCTGCTTACTGTTGCAGGGATGATTCCACATGCTCCTTGGCCAAGAGTGTCACCAAGCACCTAGGTGTCTGGTTGCAGCAGTTATAAAGTAATATATTGGGTTCACATACAGAAAGGGTTTGCCTTTCACATCAACCAGTTTCTCAGCATGTCTGCAGATGAGTTTTCTCAAGTGTATTACAGGACACTCAAAATATCCATGTTTGGGAAAGCTGGTCTATTGCCTAAAGAGTTAGAATATACGATACTTTAAATGCATAAATTATCTTTGGTGTTAAATGGAGAACTTGGTTATTCTGTTAAAAAGAAAAAAAAAAACCTAGAAAAAAAAATCTTTGTGTTTGTTCTTTGGTGCTTCCTATAAGGTGCAAGTGCTTTCCAGTCAAGTGTGTCACTCACATGTATTTAGTGTCATAATCTCTCATTGTCTGAGAAAGAAAGATGAACATGTGTGAAATTATTTCTTTTCCTTTTTTATTTTTTTTTTTAATTTAATTTAGTTGTTAATTTTATTGCCGTAGCGCTTAGAATATCCTTCAAAATCAGAGTCTTGGTGGGTTAAATGCAGCTTAAATAAGTCAGTCAATACTTTCCTGATCCCAGAGAAACCACAATCTAAATATTAAAGGCAGGTAACAGAAAGTAGAAGGCAGCAACAGAATCTAGATCATGTTGGTAGTTTTCACTTCCCAGGTCCAACAGTGCTGCTTAGCTTGCTCTCAACAATCTGATATTTCATGTAGTCTTCTCCTTTCTTGATTCCACTTGTAGTGGTTCATAACCGGCTTTGCTTTTACTACTGTAATCTGTATTGTTTATGCTATCTTCATTTTCTGTCAGCACGGCTTTCCTATTCCTGCTTTGCTATACTGTATTGCCATATAAATAACTAAGGAGGAAGCAGCTGTAGCAAAAACTGATCTGTGCTGGGTTTTATAAATTTCTCTTGCAAAAATTAGAAATCATTTGACTTATATAAATTACTTTGCTGGAGGAAAATTCTGACATGAAAGTGAATCTTGCCGCTGCCTGGAAGGGCACAGAAACATGTACAGAATCTGGTGCTATTGTGCCAGCAATATATCTTCCAGTAATTTCTGGAAGGATTACAAACATAGTCAAATATCTCATCACAGATGCAAATTTCTTTATCCTAGAAACAAAAGGACAAAAACTATGAAAGAAAATTAGGCACCAGGTGAAACAAAATGAGCCAAAAATCAACACGAAACCAAGCTTTTATCACACCATTTTGAAAGATAAACTCAAATAACTCATGGTAAATTACTGTGAATTAATCACCACTTTAGTGAAGATAAATTGCACAACAATTCTCCAGGGTTCTGTTCTATAACATGCTTTAATAGGAAAGCTTGGTGTTTCTGGGAGATGAGTACTCTGTGTTTCTCATGAGAAATCAGTGAGACAGCTATCAGTGACTGACTGAGCTGCTTTTGTTTAGCATTTTCAATACTTGAGCATTATGGTTATAGCAGAGAACTTCAGTACTTCCGAAAGCAATGGGGATATTAAATTGTGGGGAAAGGGGAAGAAATGATGGGCCATTTGATGTGTACACTTGACAGTACATTGTTGAGCTTGGTCAGTTGTTATGAAAGGCGGAGGAGTGAATGTGGAGGAAATGTGTGTCTAGGTCTGAGTCATTGAACACAAGCAGGTCTGAGATGGTTGTGATTGTGAGCTGTACCTTGGTCACTCAGAGCTTTTACAACCAGGCCGGACCACTCACATTCCTCTGCTGACACAAATAAGATATGTTCAAAGGGGAGCAATGTGCACTTGCTAATGGTTTCCAGTTCATCTTGATTCAGATCTCTCTCACTGTATCAACCCTCTGCTGAACCTCTTTAATTAAGCAGAATTGCCTCCACCATCCAGTATTTAAGATACTTACTTGATTATCTCTAGGTCTGTCAGATAATTCATAATTCTAATTTGTTGGTCTCTATCTATTGTGAAAATGTTATAATATAATTTTAAATATTACCAGGTGGACATATAATGGGCAGTGGTTCTGGAAACAAAAGTATTAACAAGCCACGAGGTGCTTAGTGGCAAGGAAGTATAACTATACAATTCCCTGAACGTTCTGCCTTGATTTAGCAGAAGTGGTTACAAAGAATTATTGTTCAGAATGTACCTTGTGTTTATTTCCTTGTTAATGCTCTCCAGTTGCTGGTTTGAGTTTTATCATTCTTTGCTTGCCTTTGGAAAATGAGAAAGTTGGAGCATAAAGTGGGAAGTACTGCACAAAACTCCTCAAACACAGATGAAAAAAAGCAAAGAAAAAGCCAACCCAGTCTCTGCAGTAATTCTCTGTGCAATGTCAGCTTGTGCATTGTGAGACACATGGATCGAAGTCCAGTCCAATTAAAGACACTGAGAATTTTTTTTCTGTGGAGTGCAGGGGCCAAAATACTGCTCTAAGGGTTTGACATACAGGCTGCAGAGTTCATTCATTCCTGAGCCAGGAATACTACTCTTTAAAAACTGATTACAGAATATCTTGTAAAACTTAGATATTTGTGTACATATTATTTTTTTGTGGGACAAATATGAGGTAAAGGAGATAAATAAGGGTGATGAGTTTTGATTGAATAAACAATCAGCTCTTTTCAACTAGTCAATATCCCACCACTGAAAAAGTATCTTCTGAATATCATCTGCATAAATAAGAAACTGAAAAGGTGCATTTTTTAAATCTATGTTAGAGGTTGTTTATTTTTCTCTTGTGTCTATTTTTTTTTTCCCTAGGAAATTAATGAAGAGGTGTGATCCATCTTCTTTTAACAGAAACATAAGTGAGAGGATTTGATTTGGTCCACAGAGAGATCATGCATAAAAAAGGTAATAAAGGGAGAACAATTGGAAGAAGTTGAGTGAGTCACAGAGCAGTGTAGAATGATTTCCTTAATCTCCACTGTGTGTTTCTGCTGAATAACTCCTTATTTTGCTTTTTATAATACTGTGACAGGTCTTAACTTGTAAGTCTCTTTTTTTAGATTTTATGATAGCTATCGGAAAAGTGGCAGGATACACAGCTACTGCAAATGCAGCTGTTGAAAACATAATGTCTGTACAAGCTCTTAATCTGTGCTGTATACATAAAAATAATCTTCCTTATTTCAATTGTACTTGTATACATAAAGGTAAGCAGACACATGCAGGTATTGTGGGCTGGACCATTTTTGCCAAATATCTAGAAGTAAAGTGGGAAGATTAATGTTTTCCAATGTATTTCACTGAGAACTTCTACTCCACTTCTTTTTTTTTTTTATTACAGTGACATAAGAAAAAAGCGGATCTTTATCTTCTTGGACTGACTTATTTAATACTAATTTCAATATTGCAAGTGCATGTATTGAGCTATTGCTCTTGCATTAACAGCAAAGTGTCATTTTCTGTAATATATATTAGGTAAAGATATATGAGAAGTTTAATTTGATGCCTATAAAAATTTCAGGTGCTTCCTGCTCAAATTTCAGAGTGCTATGTCCAGAAGGTGGTGCTTTCAACCATAGATGTGCAAACTGGGAAAGAAAATACTAGTATGACTTATGTGAACACTTTTAAGCAGTGAATAATAGAGGAAAACAGAGAATTCTGTAAGTTTTGCTAAGTCAAACACAGTCCAGGAAGAAGTAAGTGTAAAATGGAATCTTCTTTTCTATTTAAGACTTTTGTTCACCTTACTGTCTAAATCAGATTTTTCTTCCTGATTGTAACACAGTGGTAATGCAGCTTGAAAAGAAAGAGCAACAACTTGTTCTACCAAAGGGATTTCCACCCGACTGCAGAATCCCTGACAGTCACGCTGTTACTCAAGTTTGGTTCAAGCAGCAGCACTAAAAAAGAAGAAAGCAAACTGAAGTGCATGTATCCCCTCCCCTTGAAATAGCTTCAGATTTTTAACATCTGCCTTGGCTTCCACTGATGGCCCTTAAAACAAGAGAGGAGAAGATGTTTGCTGTTATTTTGAAATGTGTAGATTGCATGTGGAAGAGATGAAAGGAAGTGACAAGTTTGCTATGCAAAAAGTTTTGCTTTCTGTGTAGCTGGAAGAATAAGAAACCTCCTAGAGACAGATTCTGAATAGCTGGTACTATAAGATTACACGTGTGCCTGTGCATCCAGTGTCTCATTAGACACTTATGCACTGCTGCTCTTCTACTGCCCTCTGATTACTTTGTCAGATCTGAAGGAACTTCTTCACCTTTTAAAGCTCTGCTGCTCAATTCCTTCACCCTCCTTTTGCTAACAACTGTATCATTTTGCCTCTGACTAGTTTTATTACCCTTAACAGGGTTATTTGCATATGTAAAGTTTATTAACATACCTACCTAAATGCTTGCAAATTCGAGCCATGAAAATTGTCTTCCAAAGGTTTGATTTGAAATTACACTACTTTGATTAGAGCTCTGTTCTTAGCCTTTAATAAATCTCATTGAGTTTCTTGACCTCTAGCTGATCATCCTAATTATCAGCTCTCTTTTCATGTTAATTAAAGATTTGATCAGAGATTTGAGGTAATGGTGAAATGAAAGAAAATAAGGCTCATAACGCAATTCAGGCAAATATTTTTGATGAATGTTAACTATATTAATAATAAATAATCAAAAAGTTATATACACATAGGTGTTTTATTTACCTTGATCAATCAAGCAGTATTCCTGGAGAAAAAAAAAACATTCATTTTAGTATCAGTATCCAGTATTTCTTCAGACATCAACAGAATTAACTTTCTGTTCCAGTTCTTGAAAATATTTGTAGATCAGGTCTTTAGCTGTGTTCTTAATGAACACGTTAAAGTTTTTAGTTCTGTTCATTGAGGCAAATTAATTTTGGACTTTGCTAATTGTGGACAACTGTCAAATTCTTCTCCAGGGATCAGATTAAAGCTAATAAAGATACAGTATCTTTAGAAATGTTTGAAGGTTCTTAATCCTTAGGGTTCCTGTGTTGTTGTCAGATATTCTGTGGGAGTAATTTTTTTTTTTTTCTCCCCATACAGAATATTACCATAAGTCTTATGTAATATTTGAATGCTGCTTTAAAAACCTTTGGTATATAAATGGTGTATATTTTGCTTAGAATGAATAATAACTCACTGGACTAGTATAAAAGTCCCTTCTCTGTCATTCTTCTCAGTCGATTTTTTTGCCTTCTAAAGGGCTTCAGACAGAAATACACGGTAATAGAAACTTTGGCATTTTCTACTAATACGGATCAAGAGATTATTGCTACAAAGAGAAAGAAAGCTAAACAATGTTATCACTTTCTGAAGATTATATAGTTTATTAAATTTATCTAATCCGTATTAATTCCACACCTAGAGGATTTAAATTGATACAATGCTTTGAAATAGACTTTGGATACAAGATGAATTGGACTATGTGTCTTCTTTATCGCAAACAGGCCCAAACTGCACTTTGGGAAGATGCTTTATCTTTCCATTTCTATGTGGATGTACCTACCTCATACTTGGAACTGTTAATAAATAAATTTAAAAACTGTGAAATTTGCTTAATAAGAAAAGTCAAATGGACTCAAATTCACACTGGATGAAAAAGGACTTGCAAAAGCCGTTGCTGAGTAACATAACTTACAGCACAAATGCCACACTAACTGCGCCTAATAGAGCTCTGTTCCCCATCCTCTTGTTAAAACTGCACCTGTTTATAAGAGATAGCTCTGTCCTAGGGAAGGATTACTCAGCCTTAATAATTCTTCTTCGTCTTCTTTCTTGTCACTGTCATACTTTATGCTGTAAAGGCTGGAAAAATAAAGGTCTCCAGAGGCTGGCATGGAGATATTTCTGCATGAAATAGCAAAGAGCACTGTAAGCAGATTCAGTCTTTTACCTGTCCGAGCAGGGTCACCCTATCTTCTGCCTACAGTCAAAGGAAGGCACTAGTTTCTTCACAGGGTAATTAAGCACAGCCAAAATTGCCTTATGGAAATACCTTTTTCTTTTCATTGCCTATAGTAAACATCAAGGACAAACTTTTATTCCCTGTGTTATCAGAGCACTGATAATCACAGGGCAAAATTCACCGTGTGAGCTCAGAAGCAGGCTATATAGAAAACATCAGAAACACATCAGAAGCCAGTGGAACTAAATCAATTTACACTAGCAGAGATCAAGCCTAGTATATCTGGCATGGTCTGGTGAATACAGCTGATGAATGGGGCAGCCATTTTAAGGATTTCAGTAAACTTCCTCTAGGATTTCTGAGAGAACAGTTTTTCATCAGAAAATTACCTTTTGATCAAAACCAACTCTTTTCCCAGGAACTTGTCCATCCAACTGAAATTCTGAGCTAAAACCCAGAAAATGTTCTCAAAAAGGAACAAAGTGTATTTTGGGCTTTTTGTTCATAATTTTTTGTTTAGTTGTGGTTTTTTTTTGTTTTAGTTTTTTGTTTGTTTGTTTTATGTTTTGTTTGTTTTGATTTTGTTTTCGCTTTTGGTTTTTGTTTTTGTTTATTATTATTTTTGGTTGGTTGGTTTAGTTTTTGGTTTTGTTTATTTGGTTGTGTTTTTTTGTTTTCCAGAATAATTTTCTTTGGAGATGTGTTCTTATATTACAAATGTTATACTTTAAACACAGAAGTTAAATCAAAAACCAGCTTTTTCAGGGTGCAGGCTTTTGAGTGATTAATTGAATTTTTACTAGGGTTGTTTTTTTTTTTTTTAGGAAGTATCGAATTACCTTTATTTTAATTAAGAACATGACTGGATACAGTTTTCACTGTCACGAGCCTTTCCATGAAATAAAAGTCTGAGATCTTGCACATTCCTATTACTCTTTCTCTCAGAAGAGAGGCTGATGCAGGCAAGGGATCTCTCAGGGCATTATCTGCGCAGATGGGAACAGGCAGACTCAATCTGCCTTTGCTCTGTGGCCATATTGGCACAGAGCTGTTTTCCTCAAGGTAACCTTTTGAATTGCGACAGTGGGGCAATAAGCTGCTGAGCATAATCTTGCGAGTTGCCAGCTTGCCCTGCTGCATTTATATAGGCAGGCTGAATCCTGCATCCCAGCTTTTCAAGCAGATGTGTCGTGGATGAAATGAGTGGTGAGAGTTGAGGATGAGGTATAGAGGAATGGCAAGGAGGCATGAGAAGGAGGAAATTTATGCAGTGTTGATATTGCTTGACAGTGCCTGAAAAGGTTAAGAACACTCCTGGGAAGAAGTGAAGTTTGTTTTGGTTGCTAGGTTTTGTTTTTCTTTTTCTGTTTTTGTTCTTTTTCCTTTGACAGTGACTGTTGGGAGCTGAGATTAATTTTGTGAGAAGGGGGAACACATCTAAATGGGTTGGTAGTTTATGTGAGTGTTACTGGACGTACCTGAAGGGACACTTTGCAAAGCGTACTTCCTGGGGGACAGGTATCACTGGTTGTTCTCCTGTGTCCAGACAGACTTGATCATTTTGGATCATCATCTCTTATAGCCAGCTGTTGCAAAGCCCAGTACTGTAAAATGGATCCAGCTTCTCCCCTGCCTTAACAAGCAGTCCATTTCTTATTTCTCATCATTTGTTAAGTGCTACCAGTCAGCTTTCTGCTGTAATGGATGTGGCACGGGAGCAAGCAGACATAATCCCCACTGCAAAGAGTTTGGGATCTAAATAATCTGCTTCAGTTTATCAGGCTCTGAGTGTGATACCAACATAATCAGCGGCAGCTGAGTAGCTCAGCGATGGTTATCAGCAGATGTTCATCCTCAGCCTTGTGGGATTGAACACTGAATGATTAATAATTCCCATTTTAAAGTAAAACACATTAAATGAGAAATCAGGATTTGCTTAGCTTTTGCTGAATGTTAGTGTAACTGAGACACAAATAAATAAATAAATAAAATTACATTGCTGTAAGGCAAAGGTTAGCTATGGTTCTATTTCTTATTTACTGAGAATAAAGGATATTCTTTGGAAAAAAAAATTCAAATAAAATCAGAATGAAAATTTAAAATTAGCTTGAATGATGGAAATGATCATTAGATTGGACCCAGGTAAAAGGATTGTCTTTGAATACTAGATAAAGGCAGAAGGCTGGCAGTTGTTCTTATCAAATGTATTTAATGCCTGGAAAGTTGTTTATTTAATGCAATCAGTGCAAATTACTATAATCACTTTTACATTAAAGAAAAATTTTCACCAATGAACGTGAAATTAACTAGGGAATTAGGGAGGGGACAGGACAATTGATGAAAGACAATTTTCTTCACAGTGTGAGTAGGGAAGAATATTCATATTCTGTAAGGACAGACAGGAGGTAGTCCATTGCCTCATAATACATGCTTGTCTAAATGGTGAACCATACAATGTATTTAAAACTGTTGATGGAACATGAAAATAAAGTTAAGGATGCCCTTGACTGGAAATATGATCATTCATTCTTTATTTTTGTCACCATGTCTGCAGACTAGAGCCACACGTTGGTGGGACTGGTATAGATTCAGTGAAACCACAGAGCCATCTTGCCTTTCCTCAAAAATTATACATGAACACATCAACTCTCCATAGGGCTTGCTATGTTGTGTCCATCACCTGTTAATGTGACTCCACAACTGCCAGCTGGACCTGGCATTGTAATGCCTTCTTGTGGAAATCCATACTATCATTTCTTCAGTAGTGCATGACAAGAATAACAGTGATTACACTTGGTTCAGATGAGAGCTACACCTGACTCAACATCATATCTGGCACCTGGACTACTGATCTTTGCTGTTTTGCCATATCAGTAGAATCATAGAATATTTCGGGTTGGAAGGGACCTTTAAAGGTCATCTACTCCAGCTCCTGCAGTGAACAGGGACATCTTCAACTGATCAGGTTGCTCAGAGCACTGTTCAACATCACCTGAATGTTCCCAGGGATGGGGCCTCTACATCCTCTCTGGACAATTTGTTACAGTGTCTCACCACAGTCATTGTAAACGAATTTCTTCCTCATATGTAGTCTAAATCTACTCTCTTTTAATTTAAAACCATTACCCCTTGTCCTCTTGCAACAAGCCTTGCTAAAAAGTCTGTCCCCCTTGTTCTTACAGGCTCTTTTTAAGTACTGAAAGGTTGCAGTAAGGTCTCTCTGAAGCCTTTTTTTCTCCAGACAGAACAACCCCTACTTTATCAGCCTTTCTCTATAGCAGAGTTGTTCTAGGCCTCTGATCATTTTTGGGGCCCTCCTCTGGGCCCACTCCAAAAGCTTAATGTCCTTCTTCTGCAGAGGACTGTAGAACTGGACTCCAGTATTCCATGTCTCACCAGAGCAGAGTAGAGCAGCAGAATCACTTCCCTTGACCTGCTGGACACATGGAGACCTTGTCAAGTTCAAAAGTGACTACAGGATTTTTGGTGATAGGTGAAGGGCATAGAAGCCCATGTCTAAATCAGCTCTGCCCTTAATGGCTGGTGTTGCCAACTTTAATCTGTTTGGCTTTTTGACTGCGGAATCCTCCCCAAAAATTGACTGCTGCTGGGAAGAGGCTGAATTCATGTGATGAAGTGTAGCAAGCACAAATTGCCAATAGGATTGTTAATTTACTGAGGAGAGATTAAATAACTTTGCTGGAAAAGAGACATAAAAGTGACAAGGGACATAGTAGTCTGTAGCACTAGAGTGATGTGACAGATTATAGTCTCTTTAGGAAAGAAAGGAAAAGAAGACAAATAGCAAGATCTTGTACTTCTAAAAAGAAGCAGCTCAGAAATGTGGAGCTCCTGCATCAAGCCAACAAGAGGACATCATGGTGGAGGACTGCTACAGGTCACCTGATTGAGAGAAAGAGGAGGCAAATGAAGTACTCTTTGAACAGCTGGAAATTTCCATGATTGCTGTCCTTGGTTCTCATGGGGAATATTACCCACTGTAACATCTCCTGGAAAGCAATATATTGAGATGCTAGAAATTTAGATTTCTGGTGTGTGTACTAGTTTTCACTCAGGAATTGAATGGGCTAACTAGGATATGTTTTCTGGTGAACCTGTAAGTCACAATAAGGAAGAATTAAGACTGAGAGGATCAGAGATAACCCTGGTTGTACTGACTATGACACACTGGAGTTTTAGATCCTGAGGGAAAAAAATGAGTACAAAGCTAAAGACTCTGAAATTCAGAGTGTGAACTTCAGTTTGGTTGGGTATGTGGTGGACATGAGATCATGCTATATTATTCTGAAGGGGAAAGACACCAAAGAGAGCTGACTAATCTTTAAGGACAATTTATCCTGAGGTCCATCAGAATTGTGAAGGAAGTCAAGCAGCTTAGCAGAATAGCTGTTTGAGCAGAGAATAACTGTCTGATCCAAGCACATATGGGCAAAAATGTACAGAAGATGGTCTATACAGGAGGAATATAAAAACAAAATGCCTGAGAGTACAGGAATAGAGTTAGGAAGACCAAAGCTCACCTGGAGCTGAAAGTAGTAAGTGATCTGCGGAACAACAAGAAGAGGTTTGGTAAAGAATTTCACATGATTCAAACTATGGGATTCCATACCCAAATTAGCACCAAAGCAGTTACTAATATTTGCCTAATTACACTCTGCTGCAATCTAGTTGTATTTCTGTTGTTGCTTTGGTGTGCTCTTAAGTAGTGTTCAACAGCTTATAGTTCCTCTTTGCTCAAAGTTCAACGTGTTCCACATCACTACACAACCTGTTCAATGGATCCTATCATGGTCTTTCACAGTAAAATATATCTTCTTGCCTTGAATCAAGCCAAAAAGTTCCCCACTAGATGTTTATCTTTTCAACATTAAGAAAACCGTCCTTGAGTTCTGTAGCATGCTTAAGAAAACACAATTATAACACACAGTAAAACAGATAATTTATCACACATTTTGATTACTTTAATCACATAATACCAAGCTTGAGGGTTAATTATATTTTATAATTCCATTAAAATTGTAATCATTTTTGTATTACAAAATCTCATATTTATCACAATGCTGAACTCACAGCTTAGAATTCTGTCAATGCAAGTTAGAGCACTTTACAAAATAGGTTAAGTGCCAGTCTTGATTTACTGATGGGGAAGTTGAAGTAAGAAGGATCGAAGTGATTTGCGTATGGAAGTAAGCAGACCAGTAGCAGATGATGGAATAAAAGCAAAATCCCAGAAAGGTGCATTTCTCATTAGGTAACAACATCAAGGTGTTTTAGTGGTCTTGCATTCTTTATCTTTTATTTATAAGTTATTTTATTTAAGTGCAGATGCAGTTTTCTGAGACCATAATTTTCAGGACCTTGTCTCCTTGTAGAATGGGGCTTTTTGTTTTTTGTTTTTTACTGCATAATGTGCTTGAAATTATATGTTTTTTTCAGAAGTGTATGCAGACTTAGGATCTCAACAATTTTGGAGAGCCTATCTGAGAGTACTTGAATTTTCAGACGTTACCAAACACTTCCTCTGAACCTGTTTTTTCTTGATGCTAATCAATAACATTTTCTGATAACTTGTATTTTTTCTAATATAGATAGCTTATATTTTCTATTATAATTTTCCTATCTTCTCCAAATCAATCATTCTGTTAATGTAGTAATTCCCCAGTATTCTGCAGCCCTACTTTCTGTGTCAACAGTTCAGTGTTTTATAAGATTTGTTACAAAAACAAAACTTATTGAAAGGAATAAAATACTTCAGACTCTTAGCCCCTGCATTAGTTACAAGTTTCTTCACTTTTTTTTTGTTGTTTCTCCAAAGTGATATTTGCCCCTGTTATCTTTATTTGCCTCTTACTCCCTTGGTAACTCATTTGATTTACTGGAAAGTAAACCTCAGCCTTCAGTAAAGCTTCAAGTAGTAATGTTATAAAAACAATATGGATAAAAGAAAACAAGACTACAGATTTTTTTCTAGAAGCCCCTAACTGACTATGTCTTCTCATTTTTTTGCTTTCTTATTTGCACCATTAAAAATGTTTACACAGACATGAAGTTTCCCTTCAAGTATGGGAAGTTTTCTTAAAGTATTGCACAGTTATTTCTAAGTTAGACACTTATCAAATTAACAAGTATTGCTTTAAGAGGTTAACATTTCAAAATATACTATATCCTACTGATAAGCCTAAACTAATTAATGAGCTGAATTGTTCACTTTTAGCCAGCTACATAAATGGTATACAGTGAAGCCAAGGCTTATAGCATCTCTCCTAATTATATGGTAAAAGCCCCACAAATGTACTGAACAACTAATCTAAATTAGATTAGTTTTTAATTAAAAAAAAATTAATCACACATTTTCTGTTTAGAATAATATTGGAACTGATGGAAGTTGATAACAGTGGATTTATTATGCATCAAGATAAGTAAAAATGTGCACTATTGCAACAAAAATATTTGTGGTGAAGATATTTATGGGGGAAAAATGTCCTGGAAAGAAAGATTTCAAATGAATTTCACACCTTGGTGACAACGAGTATTTGGAATGTTGTGCTATGTCTAGGAAAACCAAATGAGTTTGAGTTTTTTAAGGAAAATCAAATATTTCTATATTCTTATTTTGATGTATGGTTAATTTACAAGCTCTGGATAAGGATTTTGTACAATTTTTGTTGGTTTTCCCCCCATGCATCTGTTCAAAATGTATTAGTAAGACAGATAGCATTGTTCTTTAGAGGCCACTGTAGTCCATCAGGTAAATAATTCATATTTTGTGCTGTATAAATATGTAATTGTGTTTTCTGCAGTGAATGATAAAGGCTCCAAGTTTTCTCTCCTTTTATTAGCTTTACATAAGCATTAGGGACATCACTCCAGAGACAAAGAGAAGGGAACACAAAAACTTCTTTTTGAGAAATGATGTACATTTTAGCCTCTGTCTCTTTCTATATTTATTACAGACAAAACCCAATGACAGAAGAGAATATTTTCAAGGCTATGAAGCTTAGCACGTAAAAGCTAGAAAACGCTGGAATTAAGATTGCACTATGGGATTTACATAAGTGTTCTTTCTCCCTTACACATAGGACTCATATGCCTCAGCCAGTTCATGAAATCCTGTCAAGGATCATCTCTCATCATCTTGGCTACTGCAGTCATCACTCAGGTATCCATGGGCTTTGGAAATATGAATTAATTTATTCTCACAGTATCTTCACGGAGGAAGGTTATTTTTCAATGTTGCGGTTGAAGATCTGGTGCATAAAATAAACAAGGACCAAGTTGGTTTGGTTTTTTTTTTTCCCCAACAGAGTACTTAGCACTGTATAATATCCAGTATGGTCAAGAACAGCTCCCAGAATCTCTCAATGCAGCTGTGAAGGATTAGCATCTCTGCAGATCAGACCCTTGAGCACCAATTTAGAAACATAGAAAATAATCCAACATTTCCCTTAACCATCTGTCTCTCAGCTTCCTTTATACACAAATTCACATCTTTCCATTCCTTGCTCTAAAGCCTATTTTATCAGGTCAAATATCCCTAGTGAGATGTACAACAAACACATCATTGATCAAAATTGACAATCAGACCCTATACTGAAACACAGGGATTATTGGCCACTCAGAACAAGATCTTTTTTTTTTTTTTAACTTGGTTGGAGACAATATCTTTTCCCTTGGAAACAATATGTTGTTTTTTTTCTAGCTGAGGCCTTCTGCAGAACTATTGAACCTGAGTCAATCCTTTAGCATGGAAAATTTTAGCACCCAGGGCCAGTTCCTTCTTCCAATATTACTTAACCTTTGACCTCTGGGCTTAGCCAATAGCTAATACCTGGGCCTTTTCTGGGACATTTATGAGAGAAATATTTCATGCTATTAGTCAGGTATTTTTTAAGCTTCATCCTGTTTATGTGTATACAAAATAATTTTTTTTTTCTGAGTATCATTTCGGATGGAGGAGGTAGTAGAGAAGAAAACTCAGCCTTCTATTTTTAATCTCTGTGTTTGATAAGTGTCTTTCTTCTCCTACAGTGGGCAAGCTTGTCTTTCTACCTCAGA
Source organism: Todiramphus chloris collaris (assembly GCA_025345505.1). Taxonomy (NCBI): domain Eukaryota; kingdom Metazoa; phylum Chordata; class Aves; order Coraciiformes; family Alcedinidae; genus Todiramphus; species Todiramphus chloris. The sequence continues at coordinate 408,370 of JANVCC010000152.1, read as the reverse complement.
GACCTTTGTTTTCACTGTCAATGCAGGACTACTGACCTTCTTTCCTACTGGCTTACTGTGTCTCTCAAACACCACCATGGCTTCTCTCAGTGACACTATTAGCCTCTAAGTAGCTACCCATTCCTTGTAATAAAGTTGAGTAAACTTCATTATATTAAGTGACGACCTATGGACTTGTTGATGCTTGACTGTAGCCTGAGTCAAAAAAAAAGAAAAAAAACTCATCTTGCCTGACTTTAGAAGGCCTCACCTGAATTAATAAAGCTAGGATCCCTTTGAAAGTTACCAAGAGAAACAGGTATTTCTTCAGGGTAGTTCATTGGTTGCATTGTATAGGATGAAATGAAGCACTCCATAAAAATGTTTCTTTTTCCCTATTAACCATAAAGATAATTTAAATAAGCACAGTTGTGTATTTTTTCAGACGAATGTCATGTTATTGCAATAAAATAAAATCTTGCTTCGGATGTGTCCTGGTGGAATGGACTATAGCTCAATTCCTTCCCTGTTCCTATCCATTAAGATAAAAGTGGGTTTTTTTGTAAATCTTCTCAAACCTGCACCTGAGCATGTGTGCACCTTGACCAATGGGCAAGTCTGCATTGGGACCTACACCTGAAAGCTAAATCCCCAGAGACCACCTCTTAGCTTTGGCTGGTGTCTTCCTATTGTTTCCAGTTATTATGAAATGAGGAACAACCCACTGGTCATTAATTAATATGAATTATAGTGTTCTATAATTTCTGTCTGCTTTGTCATGGTCTGTGATTGACAACAGTAATTATTATCTTCTACTATAAGAAAAAGCTTTTAATCCAAGGTCTACAGTCACTGAGTTGTTTTGTGATTTTTACAATACAGCATTCTCCAAAAGAAAAAAATGAGTGCATATTGTCATAGCTCTGTCATTGTTCAAGCAAGAGTCTTTATGGGTTTCAATGATAAACATCTACAAACAAGTTATGCCTCACAAATGGTTCTTGGCTTTGGAAGTTGTCTTTCCTGTAAGTAAGCAGAAGGGCAAAATTTCTTGTTTTGTACAACTTTGTGTATGTTGCTGGGTTGGTGATGCATACTTCAGTTTTTTGTTTATTATGCTTGTCAGATGGAGTTGCATTCTCACTGATACAGTGACACCTAGACAAAGGTCAGAATATTTTTAATTTTTATAAGCTTCTGGTGAAAAGTTAGTGCATAGTAGCTCTGCATTCATTCATGAAAAATGGAAGAAAATAATAACTTCAGGAGGCTGAGGACATACTTTCATGCAGATGGGTGCAAAGCTTTTCTTTTCTTTTTTTTTTTCTTTTCTTCTGGATTTTTATTAATGGGATTATAGAAGGTGTATTGGCCAAAGGTTATTCATCTTTATGCCACTTCCCTTTTCATGTGCAGAACATATTTATTTCACTTTCAGGACTGAGAGCTTCTGAGTGAACCTTAGTTTCAGTGACCAGGAAAAGGGTGGCACACAAGGGAGCTGCAAAATTGGAGTTGTAGGATTAGTGAAGCGACAACTGACATTAACAGTAAGTCAATGATAACAGTAAGTCAATGAGCTATGTGAATTCAGATAAAATCTATCTGTTGATAGAGGAACTAAGAGCAGGGAAATATTTGGAAAACCAACTTCAGATTTATTCAGATACCATATCAACCACTACACCTTTGCAAGAGATCTGGTTTCAGTTTCTACATGTCTGTCTGTCACTCTTGCTCTGGTTAGCTATGCAGGAGTTTGTCGTGGCCTTCTTGCATATCTGTTACTCTTCAAAGAAAAGAAAAGAAATGTGATTCTTGTGCTTGTCCTAAGAATAGGGAAAAATCCTTCAGTAGTAGAAGCCTGTGTCAGCTTCATTTTAAGGACTAACAGGTAAGATAAAAATGTCAATAGAATCATAGAACGAGTCATAGAATGGTTTGGGTTCAAAGAGATGTTAAAGATCATTTAGTTCCAGCTGCTCTGTCATGGCAGGGACACCTTCCACTACACGAGGTTGCTTAAAGGCCCATCTAACATGTCATTGAATGCTTCCACAGAGGGGTCTTCCCAGAGCCTTCTCTTCTCCAGGCTGAACAACCCCAACTCACTCAGTCTGTCTTCATAAGAGAGGTGCTCCAGACCTCTGATCATCTCTGTGGCCCTCCTCTGGACTCACTGCTTTACTCCATTCTGTAAAAGAGGTCTTTGCCAGACATGGGAAGTGTCATATCAGAGGAAGAGGTCTCCAAGGCTCAAGAGACTGGAGAAAATATTCTTGGATTACTTCTTCTCATCCATTCTAAGGAATATTAGGACAATGCTCCTTCCAGAGACGCAGGCTGCTGAGATTTAACATTGATTATAATTTTTTTCAAGTCAGGTATGTTTTTATTTCTTCTATACTGTTCTCAGCTTTTGGGAGGAATTTACTCCTCAGAGCCTTACTCCTTCTAAGGGGGGACCAAAGATGACCTATAAAAGCCGTTAACCTCTCCTATCTTTATCTCAACCTACTACTCTGCTTTCGTATTTTGACTGCAGTAGTCAGATTAAACTATTAATTTCTGTTCAATTTGCACTTTTCATTTCATTTTTAAAGAGAACACTCCTTCCTCTGAATACTATTTTGTCTTTTTTTTTTTTTTTCAGTAAGTTTATACTGCAATCCAAATGGAAGTGAATACTATCTAAAGCAATTTTTACATGTCCATTGAGAACAAACTAATAACTGTAAATTGAAGGAATAACAATAATTGCACAGTATCCTTTACAGAGCAACTCAGGTATGCCTGGCAGAAATTCACAACTTGTAAATGTCAACGACGTCACAAGGAGATTGTATCACAAAGACATAAATGCTTTCCGATTCACTGGGTGAAAAAATTAAGTGGCCTGCAGCAGTCATTCAAAGTGGCCTTTTTCAGATGGGACAATCTCATTTTCTGTGAATGCTGATATTTAGAAATTGTTCTGGGTTGAACATTTGAATTATTTGTCAAATAAAAGTGAGTGCAGTGGTGGTTAACCCAAATTTTTACTTATAACATACTTGCCACATGTCTTCCTATTTCTGGATGCCTAAAACTAAAAATCACAAGGATAATTATATATCTGATTGATTACTTTTCATTGCAATTATTATTAAAAACACACCAACTCAACATTAATTTAAAACCAATATTTTTACTCATGCATCATGATTTATGGACAAAGCCTATTGATAGATCCAACAAAATAAGTAAGCTTATTTATATTGTATCCATTGTTCTAAACCCAAAACTGGATCAACTGAAAGAAATTAAAGCCATCTGCAAAACCAAAAAACTTCTTTTGACTTATCTTATGTATAATAACTTTGAATGCTGAATTTAGTAAACTTCTGGGCCTACTCTACATTTTAAAAACTACGAAGACCCCTCAGCTTTATACTAAATATGACATATATGGGCTGGAATCCCTCATTGGTCATTTTAGGGTCACCTGTCCTGTCCTCTCCTCCCTGCAGGTGCAGCCTTTCACTTTCTGCACCTCCCAATGTGGTACACAAGATCCGTCAGTGGCCTTGGTCTGCATACTAACCCTTGGTAATAACTCAAAATGTGGGGTGTTATCACTGCTAGAAGCAGACATTGCCCATGAACACTGGCTGCTAACTTCAGACAGTGCAGTTATTTAGAAGAACAGAGCTGAAAAGTAAAATCACTGAACAGAATTAGTTCTGTTCTCACTCTAAGCAGGACAATGACAGTGATCAAAGACTGGAACAAGGGTCCAGAGATGTAGTAGAGAGCAAACCTCCATCTTCAGAGATAGCCAGCATTTGGCAAAGTCTCAAGCAACTACCACCATAGTTATCTCTGCTTTGAGCAGCAGCAACTTCTGTTCATTTCCAGGACTCTCAAGATGTATCTGTGGAGAAATGCCTCAGTGACAAATGGTTTCCTAGGAACAAGACTGAGTAAGAATATATTGGGAGAAAGAGCAGAACAAAATTCCTCTTCAACCATCATCAGCTTCTGGCCCAGTGACCATGGTCACTGGATGTAGCTCTTTGCTGTGTAGAATATACACAGAAGATGACCCCAAATGTAAATTTGCCTTATCACTCTTGGAATTCATACTTCCTCTATTCTGTAGATTTGTTCCAGAATCTCCTTCTTAAGCCTACAATTTTTTTTCATATTCATCCAAATGGGTCTTATTAAAAAATTGTCATTTACAATACATCCTTCTCTTTTGGAGTTTGTTTTTTCTTGTTGTTACTCTGGTATTTTGTAGGGAACACTTATGGCTTGACTAAGCCAGACAGTTTTCTCCAAACCAATGGGATGTCTGCTTGTCTGATCATTCTAGCACCCTTTCTGTTCTCTTGTTTGTCCTGGACACTCTTTTGCAGCCAAAGGAAATGCATTATTCCCTGTGCTGCTTGCAAAGATCTTGTATAATGGCCCTAATATTTACCTAGATGTACTGGAGTATTTTATTTTCTATGCCTTTTGCGGGGATATCTCACTGTACTCATGCTGCAAATGGCAAAGCCCCTGGTTCTTCTCTCCTTTTGTATTTCAAACTGATTTTATAGCAGGAATCCCTGGGTTTATTCCCTTGTTTTTATTCTACTGCAGAATCTCATTCAAATTGTAGACTAAATCCTCAAGGTCATCCATTGCTTCCTCTGTGTTTATCTTTGCTATTGATAATGCCTCTCAGATTTGCTTCAGTGACAAATTTCATTAGCATAGTCCTATTTTTTATGTGTACCACAGTTCATTAATGAAAATAATTATTAAGTTGCAAGACCATTCTTCCAACAGTAATCTTTGTTCACCACCCCCACTTTGCAACACCATTGTTGAAAAACCTGTACTTATTTTTGTGGCTTCTTTTATTCCCTCCATCCATGCCCATTAGGAATTTTTCATGTGACATTCATCAAAGTCTTTGCTGCAGCCTAGATAGATTCAGCATATTGCATATCTTTTGTCCCCCAGATCAGTTAGTTACTTTATTAAAGGTATACATTATGAAATCACAGCATTCTAAACCCACAAAATGTAGCAGGAATGGGTATGTATCACAGGAAGTAGAATAGTGTAAGTACAATACAAATGTCTTTTTCTGTGACAGTAAATTATTGTGTTGTGTGCTCTTTTAAAATGGCTTGGTTTGGTGCCCAGTGTTATTTTCACTAGCTTGTTACACCTCCAACAAATGTAGAATTCTTTATTTTTGCACTTGTTAAGAGAAAACTAACCTGATTTCACTGAACACAGCTGTCAGAACACTCAGACAGCAGGTGAAGTAGTTCTCACTACTGAAAAGCTCTGAGAAGTGTTTTAAAGCAAACCTTTAATTACATTTGTCATTTCTGAATCTCCAGTCCAAAAGTGTTAAAGTAGCATTTTAAGCAAAGAAATTATTTTTGATGTTGTGGCATGAGCACAATTCAGTTACCATGCTGAGATTTTTGCCTTTTCAGAAAAGCAAATGGGAGAAAATTTAGGCCTAAAGAGCATTCCTGGAGTAAGTAAATGAACTAGAAATATGCTGATATTAGAAGTTACCTTATTACCCAGAAGTCTAAATTAACATTATATTTTACCAAAGAAAAACAAAAGCATGTTATTTTTGTTAAGTTGAAACATTTGGTCTATAAATTACAATTAGGTTAGTAAGCTACCTGAAAATTAAGTTGTAGTAATAAAAGCAGAGTGCTAAGTGAGTGTATGGTTATGCTCAGTACAAATGAACACTTTGTTCATGCAAGCATTAGATGCTTTGCCTGAGCTAGGAAATGTGTGTGGAGGATATAAACATGTCCCCCAGGGTGCTGTGCTGGACCTATGACTGCCTGTAGTAATTTTTAACTGGCTCTACCTAGTCTGGTAGTGTCACGAGTTAGTCTCACATCTATTGTGGAAGTGGTAGGTGTTAGCAGATGAGGCATAATCAACGACAGGAGAGATAATGCAAATGACACTGTCAGACTCTGAAAAACAGGCTCATTTGAGTGGACAATGGGCACCCACGTGATGATGAAGGTAGTCCTGAAAGCAAGACTACCTGAAAGCAGGTAATTCTGCTTGTCTTGAAAACCTGTCAGGTGCAAAGGCATGATGGATGGGAGAGCATGTCAAAACAATAAGCCAGTAACAGAGCTGAAAAGTTACAAATGTTTCAGTGATTAGATGATAATGTTGTTGGAGGTAATTTGAAAGGCAGAATATGAGTGTTTAAAGTCCAAATCATCCTGAGCACTGTACCTGATCAGTGCATGCACTTCAGCAGAGAGCCCAACAGCTTGTTTCCACATAGGACCTGGAGATGACACAAATAGATGTATAGTGTCCTAGAGACGACCCCATGGTTGATGCATGAGGGAGGAATTTGTCTTCATCACATTGTAAGCACTGGGCATAAACTCTGATTTACCGTTTTTATCATGGAAAGTTTGTATTGATCCTGCTTCTGTGGAAGCACTTGCTGCAAATCAACAGCAATTGCTGTTCAGAGAAGGACCGAGCCATTTTTTTTTTACTTTCAAATATATTTTATAGTTTCTCTGTGCTGGACAAAATTTTACTTTTTGTTTTTCATTTCTAAATTGACAGACTGATGAGGTGAATAAAATTAATGTGTTTGCTTTTAAACATTTTGGGTAATTTATATTCTTTTTGAAAGTTCACAGTTTTAATCACGTAAATAATTCACAACAATCATCCAGACCAACCAGTCCAATACACCATTTTAAGACCACCCAATAGGGGACTCTGTCTGTTCTCAACTGCTGCTGCACATCACTGTTCCTGGTTAGCATGATAGTATTGTAAAAACAGTATGTACAATCCTTGGATGTGTGACAGCTTGGGTATGAGAGTTTGGCACACAGCAGGAAAGAGCAAATTTGTTTTGCTTGTGTGATACCATGATGATCAGACTGTAGTCAGAAAGGCCTGCAATGACAAAAGAAATCTGCATATGTCTACCTAGCTTCACTGAGTCCTGTTGCAATCGTTTCACATATTGAATGGAAGATAGTGCAAAAGCAACTCCTACATACGCAAAATGTCTGTCAGCTTTATCTCCCCTTGTGTTAAGGTACTCTCCATATGTGACCTTAAAGATATTGAACTGAAACCTCCTGCTTTTGAAATTTATAAAATCCTGATCCAGTCCACTATTTGTTTCTGCAAAATACTGATTTAACAGCTGCTAACAGTTATTGACAGCTGAACATGTCAGCATTTTAAGAGGTAAAAGCACAAACAAAATGAAGGCTTCAAAGCAAAAAAGGATTTTTCAATAACTTCATGGATCTGGTGGTAGATATAAAGAGGTAAATGTAGTGGGCTATATGGAGTGTGACACTAGAACTTGTCACTCATCGGAGTACTGAGCTTTTAAAATAGGTCTTGTGGTTTGTTTGTTTGTTTAATTTGTATTGTAATGGGCCAGAAGTTATGAGGAAACTTCTATCAGATTCCAGATCTGACGGTGCAAGCATCAGATCTATATTGATATATGTCCAGACACATGCCCTTACTGTTAGGGAAACCCAAGAACTCTGTCTTTCATACATGTACTACATGCAATATATAGAATCAGAGTATGTATATATAACACTGAAGGCCTGCTGAGATTTCCTTTCTTCTGCTCTTCACTTACTCTTCCCCAAGCATCCCCCAGACTACCTCCCTCCTACATTATCTACTACCACTAGCTTTTTGCTAGGTTTTGAAGCTAATGCTTCAATGTACATATTCCTTGTACAAACTCCGAGAATTGATAAATGCAGTCTCCATGGACACAGTTCTAATGGAACTGGAATGAAGAGAGTTGGCAGTTTCTCTGAGAAAATGATATTACAGCAATGCAAACCATCCCAACAGAGAGTAAGGACAAGAAGTATGGTAAGTGACCAACATTGTTAACTCATGAGCTGACTTCAAACACAGGAAAAAAGTGTGAGTTTCCAGTGACAAATTACAAAGCACAGGCTGTGAAATAACTTGCAAGAGAAAATAAAAGTAAGAAATATCATTCTGTGCCTGTGGATGGAAGGGAGAGAATTTTTGATCTGCTTCTAAGCTGAGTGAAAGTTATCAACAAATGATGCCAAGGACAGCTTAATGTTCAGTGTTTGGGGTTTGTGGTAGTTTTCACTAAAAATGACAACAGTAGGAGGTTAGTGAGCACAAACAATACCCAGTGAAAAAGTATGGAATTCTGACTTAGAATAGAGAAAAAGTAGGTTAAAGTAATATTCTTAAATTTATGTTTTAATCCAGCTTGGCATTATGAATTTATTCCTCAGGTATTTGAAAAAAAAACAAAACAAAACCTTATGCAGACTGAAGACCATTAAGATTTATCTTTCAGAATTATGCAGAAGATGGGTGTGAAGAGTGAAGAAATGCAGAAAAGAGTGAAACTTGCCACTCATTTTAAAGTGGCTAAGAATGGAATTATGGATGAGACAGCTTAAAGTCAATGGCCAGGGGAAAAAAAACCCAAAAACGAACGTGATATGATTATTTGTAAGTATCTGGAAGATAACAAGGAGATAAGCAGCAGATAATAAGAGATTTATCAAGGACAACTTGTGTCAAACTGATCTACTTTGTTTCTGCAAATAAAGTAACGGGCACTGTAAGTAGACTAAAAGCAGTAGATGTCATATAACCAGATTTTAGGACTTATTCTGGTATAAATCAAAGATGTGGAACTTATTTGCTCCAGAATAAAATGTACCTTGATATATGTAGTCCACTTAAGCAGTTTCAGTATCACTTTAGCTTGGAGAACGTGAACACAGAAACAACAAATCTTTAGTAGTTTGGAAATAGCAGAAGTAACCAGACAGGATGAATATAGTGTTATTGAGGAAATATGTTGCACCTTGAATTTAGCATGTCATTTTAATAACAAATATACAAAAAGACTGTTTGCAAAAAATTGTGTGAGAACCTTGGGCTTCTCAGAGGGTACATTTTTAACACAAAGTTATTTGAAACAGGTAATCCTCATTTCCACATCCCCTAAAGTTTTGTCTCAAGGTTAATATCTAAAAGTAGAGACACCAAAAATCACTAGTCATTTCCAATTTGATGGTTATTAATTTTTAAACCTACATAAAACTTTATGAAGTTTAATAGAAGCTATTTCTGAATGAGACCTTTTTTTTTTTTTTTTTTTTAAATTGAATAACAAAAGATACTTGAGACATCTGTACTCTGTTGATACTTATTAGAAATCCTTATGCTTCTGGAATTAGCAGGTTTGGAATTTGAATCTAAACTGAGAACCTATATTTGACCTTCGCTAAATGAGCAATGGCAACAGTTGGAATCTGCAATCCACCCTATGTGTTCACTGATAGATGGTATGTAAATGCTGTCTCCCATGTATCCCATTTTTCTGGATGTTGCAATACAACTTCTCATATGACAGATTTTGAAGCTTTCTCTTCAAATGTTTAGGGAGGTCTAAGGTCTTTACCCAATCTAATCTTTATACCTTTTTTTTTAAATGAAAATAAAGTTTATGTCTTACAGGGGGGTATTTTGCACTACAGATCCTTTTCTCTTATCCACTGAGAAATTTCAAGCCAGTTGATATCTTAACTTCTACCACAGATTGAATTAATAGCAAAAATGTCAGTGGCACAGAGTATCTTACAGAAATTCCTCTCTAAATGCTTTTACTAAAGTTTAATGATGATTGTGTCTTGTGCAACTTGTTCTAGGTGAACCTGTTTTGCCAAGGGGATTGGACTAGATGATCTCCAGAGGTCCCTTCCAACCACACTATTCTGTGTGTTTTGGGTGGAAAAATATTTCTAATTAGTATTTCAACAACTATTCTGAAACCATGATTTTTAGTAGAGATAATGCAGGAAGTTTTAACCATAAAGGGATGTAAAAGTATTGAGTTTCAATATATAGTTTCAGAAGGAGGAAGGAGGTAAGGAGGGGAGAACCGATACTGAAGAAGAGGAAAACTATGAGGAGGAAGGAGCAGCAGAGTCAAACAGTGATTCACTGACTGTAAGGCCCCACACCCCATCTCCTCTACACTGCTTGGAGGGGTAGAGAGGTCTGGAGTGAAGGAATGAAGTTGAGGACAAAAACTCTCAAGAGATAATCTACAGCTCTCCATCTGAACCTACAGTGAAAAATTCAAAAGTTAGTAATAAATTAGCTGCTGGAAAAAACTCTGTTGAAAAAAAAAAAAAAATTATCGGTTGAGTACTCCCTTTTATTTCAGAGAACATACTGGGCAACGATGAATAAGCCCTTCCTGGCTAATGGCAGAAGTTTCCCTAAATGGCTATTGGCCATACTCTTTTCCAAGCTTTTCATACAAACTCCTAAATACCCTGGGTATATTGGTAATTAGAGAATTATCCACAATTCTCGCTACGTTTAGCCAGCTTAAATCTATTAGGTGAGCAAACATATCTTTCCAATCTGCAGAGTACACCATTCTGAAAGTGGCCAAGGTTTTCTGCAGTTACAGGTGTAAAATTATTTTGAAAAATTTCCACACATTATATCAGCACAACAGACATCCTTCAGGTTTTTCCCAGTGCTCAGACACAAAAAGAACTATTGGTTGGAAAAGAATTCTAGTAGATGACATCTAAGTAAATATGCCTATAACATATCCTGCTTTTCTTTGTATTGTTACCTATGGTAAAGTTATAACAAGATCTACACAACTTTCTACACTTTAAAATTTCTGTTCTGAGGCAGATCTTAGCACACAACTTTTCTAAAAATTTCAAATTTTCTGTTTACTTCTTTCATGACACAATTATATCTAAGCTCCAAAGGCAAGGAAGGAGTGACAAAGTTGTGAGATGTTGTGAGAACGATCCTTGCAATGGCACCCTCAGACTTGAATTAGACAATCATTTCTCCACTCAGGACACTGGAAGAATTATCCTGTTAGATGATTGGTATGCCTTAAGCATAAAAATGGTTAACCTTGTCACCACAGGTTCTGTCTCTTTAGCTTATCTTCATGTTCATGTAGCCATAAGGTTCATGTAGCCATAAGATTGATGATGTGATGTAAACCATCAAGAAAAAGCCTTCTTTTAGATTAGTTTGTGGAACCAGCTTGCTCACAATTACAGTAACAGGGATAAAAATGAGTAGTGGTAAGTAGGTAGGGGGTAGGATTTCCTTTATGAAAGTAGCCTGATGTTCAAAAAAGTATTCTTCAGTACTTCAGTACTTGGCATCCTGATATATTCAATGTAAGAATACTGAAGAAGCAATCTTGATACCTAACCAGCTGCTGCTTGGGAACATCACTATGGGTGTCTAGGCATCAAAGGTTTTGTTTTGTGTATTTAAGGGACTATGTGGAATGGCTGCCAGAAAGACACTGGAAGTAAAATAGCTCTCCATCCACCCTATCTTGCAGTGAGAGAATCCTCAAAATCAGTTTTGAGATGACCTAGCTGTCCACTGTAGAGAAGCCTGGAGGACACTCAGTGCTGGTAGAATTCAGAAACATATGCTTCAAATGAGCATGAGCTCCAGGTCTCCAGATATTCCATCTACTTTTGAAGAGGAAAATTAAGAAATATTTTCATGGAATTATCAAATAATAGAATGGTTTGTGTTGGAAAAGACCTTCAAGGGTACCAACCCTCCTGTCTTTCACTAGATCAGGTTGCCTAAAGTCCCATCCAACCTGTCCTTGAACACTTCCAATGACAGGGTATTCCCAGCTTTGTTGGGCAACATGTTCCAGTGTCTCACCACCCTCATTGTAAAATGTTTCTTCCTTATATCTAATCTAAAGCTGTTACCCCTTGTCTTGTCCTTACAGATCCTGGTAAAATGTCACTCTCCATCCTTCATACAAGCTCCCTTTAAGTATGGAAAGGCCACAATAAGGTCTTCCTGAAGCCTTCTCCAGGTTGAACAACCCCAACTGTCTCAGCCTTTCTCCATAGGAGAGGTGTTCCATCCCCCAAAATCATAGTTGTGGCCCTCCTCTGGAGCCACTTCAACAGGTCCATGTCTTTCATGTGTTGGGGACCTCAGAACTGGACGCAGCACTGCAGGTGGGGTCTCAATAGAGGGCAGAGGATCACCTCCATTGACCTGCTGGCCATGCTTCTTAATGTGCAGCCAAGGGTACAGTTGGATTTCTGGTCTGCAGGTGCACATTGATGGCTTATGTCCATACTTATCCATGAGTCCTTCTTCAGAAGGCTATTCTCAATCCATTAATCACCCATCTCTAATAATACTGGTGTTTGCCCCAAACCAGATGCAGGACCTTGTGAATAGAATAGCATAGAATAGAACAGAATAGGAATAGTTGTGTTGGAAGGGACTTAAGAATCACCTAGTCCAAATGCCTGACTAACACAGGGCTGACCTAAAGTTAAAGTGTGTTATTAATAACATTGCCCAAATGCCTCTTAAACACTGACAGGCTTGGGGCATCAACCACCTCTCTAGAAAACCTGTTTCAGTATTTGACCACCCTCTCAGTAAGGAAATGCTTCCTAATGGTCCAGTCTAAACCTCCTCTGGTGCAACTTTGAACCATTCCCACGTGTCCTGTCACTGGATACTAGGGAGATAGCACCTGCCTCTCCACTTCCCTTCCTTAGGAAGCTATAGAGAACAATGAGGTCACCCCTCATCCTCTTTCTTTCCAAACTAGACAAACACAAAATCCTCAGCTGCACCTCACAGAACATTCCTTCTAGCCCTTCACAAGCTTTGTTGCCCTCCTCTGGTTGCATTCAAGCACCTTCACATCCTTCTTAAATTGTGTGTCCCAGAACTGCTCACAGTACTCAAGGTGAGGCTGCACCAAGGATGAATACAGCAAGATAATCACCTCTCTTGACCTGGTTATACTGTGTTTGATGTAGCCCAGGATGTGGTTTGCCCTGTTGGCTGCAAGGTCACACTTATGACTCTTACTGACACTGCTGTTTACCAGAACCACAAGATCCCTTTCTGCAGGGCTGCTCTCCAGCCACTTCTCTCCTAATTTATACTTGTGCCAGCTTTGCTCCATCCTAATTGTGAAATCCATCATTTCAACTTCTTAAATTTCATCCCATTAACTTGGCCTTGTACAACCTCATGAAGTTTGCATGGACCCTCTTCTCAAGCTTGTGAAGGTCCCTCTGAATGGTAACCCTTCTCTCAAGTGAATCAACTACACCACTTAGCTTAATGGCATCTGTAAACTTGTTGAGAGAGCACTCTATCCCACTATGTCATTAATAAAGATTTGAACAACACTGGTCCTAATACAGACCCCTGAGGGATACCACTTGTTACTGGTCTCCATTTGGACATTGAGCCATTGACTGTAACTCTTTAGATGTGGCCATCCAATCAATTCCTTGTCAATTAAATGGGGCAGTGTACAGGCAGATCTCCTCTCTTGGAGATCTTTCATATTGATTGATGTAAAAACAGATAGGATTTGCTAGCAAGAATCTTGTCAGAGGAACTGAAGGTACAGCCTCATGATAGTTGCAATTCAGTGTGTCCTGTCAGGTAAAATATAAATAAACCCATATGATGAAACCCATATTAAAGTTCTTGCTTCTCTCAAAAGTTATCTGCAATAGGTGCCACTGGAGAGACTAAGGCAGATTCACATCCACATTAGCCATTAGTCTTTTAATTCATGTTCTCATTGGTACATGAATTAAAACTTAACTGCCATGTTTCCATTGGAAGTGAGAGAACCTGATGCCTAAATCAAAGTTTTGTCTTTTGAAAACAATTATCTCATTTCCTACACAGTCTTTATTTGTGGAAGGACACAATCTTATGTAATTAATTCCTTCAACCCCCTATACCCTTATTCCTTGACTGCAGTCGGCAAAATGCTGGATTTCAGACATCTTGAAATCACATCTATATGATCAGGTGAAATAGTGCTTGAATATCCTGTTTCAGGGTCTATAGGTTAATGCCTTGAATCTGAGCTCTAAGAAGCTCATTAGATACAAGGTGATAGAAATTTTTAGGTACCTTTGTAAATTCTGCTAGTAACCATAGCATAGGTGTCATATTTGTGGCCATTGTGAGAACATCAGAGGTGCCTAAATGGTAGACATAAGTGGTTACATCTCTTAGGTGACATTTTGGAGGATGTGAAATGAAACTAAAAGCTTGATTTTTTACATACTTTTGTGGAGACTTTGAAATTCACGGGCAACATCTATAAACTGCATGCTTCTCCCCATTTAAAACTCTGTGATACTCATATACTTGAATTTTTTAGACAAGATATACTTAACAGGTAACTAATCTTTGCAGATTACTTTGTTGTAACTTCGTGAGCCACTGGATCCACTGTTATGTTTTCATGCAGTCGTATTATACAGAAATAAATGTATGAGGCTTCATCTCAAAACAAGGTATATTTTTTGGTTCTCAACACTGCAATTGGGACATACCTCCTAAATATTTTCCTATTAATGAGACATTTTCTTCTGATTTCTACATAAAATTAATTCAAAGACAGTTTTTTGCTTAATTTCAGCCAAAACAGTAATGCCTTTCCTCTTTTCCTGAGTTTGCTCACAGTTCTCTGTCTCTTCAGCCCCCATCTTCATGTGTATTTATGGATCTTGATGTACTTTTCTGATTTCATTTTGCCAGTTTTTACAAGTCTATTGCCTTACTCCTTGTTCACAAGATGGCATCTGTGTTCCCTATAGTATTCTATCACCTGCTCCAATCTGAATTCAGCACTTGGAACATGGGGCATCAAGATTGTAAACAATACTCCAGAAAAGGTTTCTGTAGTGTCTTTCACAGTGAAATTAATAGCTGTAAATCACCACCGGACATATCTTCATTAATCAGTATATCCCAAGATTTTGTTAATATTTTTCATAGTCTCATCATCCTAGCAGTTCTTTATGAACTAGTGATTTACTGAAAAACAGAGGTCTCTTCTCCCTCTCTATCTACCTTTGTCTCTGTTGAAGAAGTCTCCCCCAGATAGAAGCTTAAGGCACTGATTCACATCCTTGCCAGGTGGGCTCAGTATTTCAGACACTTTAATTTCTTTGCAAAGGAGTTTGGCAGTTCCATGAGAAGCACTGCCAGAAATTCACAAAGCTGTGTCTCTTCCAAATCTACACTGCCCTTGTACAGAGTTAACTTCTGATTCATGAACCTGCTGCAGGGATTAGAGACCTAAAAGTTAGCTTGTCATGAAGAATTAAAACAAAGTCGATATCGTCTCAGAAGGTCCCTAGAAAAGCTTCACTGTGGAATGTGTCTATTACCTTAGTCATTTAACTAGCTATTAGTAGTGTAGTCAAGCAAAGGAATCAACTTAACTGAACTGCTTAAATAACATTAGCAGTTCCACTCCAAAGAGGTGAAGTTCAGGAGAAGATTGAATCTGCCTCCTTAAGAATCATTCAGTGCTGGAAGGCAGGAAAAAGGCGAAGAGTGTTTAAGCAGTAATGAACCCCTGAACAGACCTTAAGTAATAATGAAAGCATGAAATCTAGCATGCTTCATAGATTTTCTCCTACAAAATCTGATTCCAGACATGATGTGAAAAAAAACATAAAGACCTTGACTACATAGGCTAACAAACATCTCCAACTTGTTTCCTGAATGCTGGAAAGGGGAGAAATGCATGATGGATTTAATCTTGGGATCAATAAGAGATTAGATATATTTTTTAAAAATTTCTTTTTAAAATATAACTCTAACAAGCCTTTGTAAACTTTTTGACCACTTTCCATATTGTAAATGAATGTTTAAATAATTCACTTTTTTGAATGAAACATTTTGATTGTTTGATTTCCCTGAAGCCTGGATTGAGGGATGGGTGCTTTCTGAATGGGAACCTTAAAATCAGGTTATTTCAGCCTTCTTGAATCACTCACCAACCTGATATGATTCTTCTAGAAAGATGAAGGTAACAAGAGACATACATCTGCACAAATGAGTTTAGGAGTTGGTAGTGCTGAAGTCACTCAACATATGTGCTTTCCAGGGCTACTACTACCTAAAAAAAAATTTCTTGGCTGTGACAATGGGAACAATGCCAGAGTCCTGAAGAACAGGGAAATATTTGCATAGTTTTGTGCTCTGCCCACTGTCTCTCTGTAACAGTGTCACTTCCTCATGGACCTGATAGCAGAGGGATGGAAGCTCACATTATGACCCAGAGGTAAATCCTGCTTCTGGCTATCTACAAAAGTTAACTTTGAAACTGGCTGCAAAGTGCTGAGTTAGGTTCCCATTCAGTCTGTCTCACCTTTCCCTGCTCAGATCTGTGTTAGTGACAAGCAGTTTTGTTCAGGAAGGAGATTAAAAGAAACTGTAGAATGAAGTGATCCTTAATTATTGAAAGAGGTTTTATTCTCCCCTGATTTCACATGAACTCATGTTCTAACCATCTGTGCAATGCAATCCTTTGTCTTCTAGCCAGTGTTCCTGAACAGCAGATAAGTGTTTTGGATTACTGCCTTAAAATATATCAGTTGGACAAAACCAGTCTAGTTGTCTTGTATTTGCCTCCTGACAATGTCACACATGTAATTTTTGCCTCCTGGATATATTTGTGACACTGTTAAACTGTTTGTTCATTGTGATATACATTTAGTTATGCTAACCTGGTGATTTCAGTACTTTATACAGTTTTAAAATATAAGTTTTTGACATGTTCATTAGCAGCAGACACGTGATAGAAAATCAGGTGGTAATTCATCTGGGCTCAGGACATCTTCCTTGGTCCATGCAAAAGGCTTTGTATTCTTTTCTGACACTAAAATTTAGATTGAAAAAATGTTGTAGTTACGAATGTAACATGTCCTAACATGTAACATATCCAAGTCTGAAACCTGTATAAAAGCCTGTTGATTTAAATATGTATAAGAACATGTCATTTATGCATTGTTTACACACTCCTTGGACATGTATAGTGTCATTGAGATCAGAATCTGGGCAACTATACATTAAAGGAATACTAGAGTATCTAACTTACAGTCAGTTTTTCTTTTCTACTTTCAGAAGTTTGACCAGAAGAAGCATTAGTTTATCTGATAAGCTGCTGAATACTTCCATTCTTGTTTTATATTACTAAGCTTCCTAAAGTTCTAAAACTTCATTTAGCTAAATCCTAGTTTTAGTTAAACATGAGGAGAGAGAGCATCAACTTGTTCCTTTGTTCCAACAACTAATTTGTTTGAATTATTAAAGAGCTTGGAAGTTATAAAGTGTGTCTATTGGCTATATAATTTTTCATTGTCATTCACAAACACTGGTTTTATTACAATTTATTCTACTAAAGAGTTGCTTAGTATCCAGTATTTTCTTCTAATGAAAATAGTTCTGTGATGTAGCAAGCATACAGCTAAACAAATTGAAATCATCAGTGCTCTCAGTGTAAGAGCTCAGGAATCACTGATGGCTATTTTCCGTGATATCTCTTGTTATTTTATACTTTTTCTGAAAGTCATAGAATCATAGAATTGTCAGGGTTGGAAGGGACCTCAAAGTTCCAACCCTCCTGCCATCGGCAGGGACACCTCCCACTAGAGCAGGTTGCTCAGAGCCCCATCCAGCCTGGTCTTCAAAACTTCCAAGGATGGGGCTTCCACCACCTCTCTGGGTAACCTGTTCCAGTGTTTCACCACCCTCATGGTGAAGAAATTCTTCCTAATGTCTAACCTGAATTGACATATCTCTAATTTTAATACATTCCCTCTAGTCCTATCACTGTCCGACAGCCTAAAAAGTCCCTCCCCAGCTTTCTTGTAGCCCCCTTCAGATACTGGAAGCCCACAATAAGGTCTCCCTGGAGCCTTTTCTTCTCCAGACTGAAGAACCCCAACTCTCTTAGTTTGTCCTCATAGGAGAGGTGCTCCAGCCCTCTGATCATCCTCGTGGCCCTTCTCTGGACATGTTCCAACACGTCCATATCCTTCCTGTAATAGGGGCTCCAGAACTGGACACAGTACTCCAGGTGAGGTCTCACGAGAGCGGAGTAGAGGGGGAGAATCACCTCCCTCGACCTGCTGGCCATGCTTCTCTTGATGCAGCCCAGGATATGATTGGCCCTCTGGGCTGCAAAAGCACACTGATGGCTCATGCTGAGCTTCTTATCTACCAGTACTCCCAAGTCTTTTTCTTCAGGGCTGCTCTCAAGTCAGATGTGAGAATAGTATACAGGATTGTCCCATCAGTTTCATTAGTTTTACATTCATAGGTAAAATTGTCTCCATGATATTATGTCTTAACTTCTTTGTTTCAAATTCAGAAAACATATTCTTACTCATTAAATGTCTTCAATTTCAAAAGAAATTTCATTTCCATATACACAAAGCTGGTACATAATTTCTCTTCTGCCCTGATAACTAGATAGAATTCTGAAGTATTTTGAACACATAATGTCTGATCTTGAAACTCCTTACTTAAGTAAAGAGGACTTCTATAGGAAGCATAATTAATCCTTCAGAGCACAGTGTAACCACTCTAGTTTTCTAAGGCCATATTTGACATTGAATTAATACATTGTACTAGAAGAATCATATCTTCTCTGGTCAAGAGTGAAATAGCTATTATGTCTACATACCTACCTAATATATAATAATGAAGAGTCATTCAACATTAGAAAATAGCTTGGGAGCCTCAGAAGAAAGACACAAAATGGAAGTGCAAAATATTATCTAAGATGAACTCCTGCAAGGAATGACATGTATAACCAGCTTCTGACCTGAGATTAAAACTTACCCATTGAAGCATACTGATCATTATAATTAATTCAATTAATTGAAGCAAATTAAAATATGTTGTGGTTTGTTTTGTTTTTTTCCTTTTCCTCTCTAGTTTGTGGACTTTATTACATGATTTTTGGGAAAAGAGCTATAGTTTGGGAAGATCCTGTGTTTTACCCACAAATATTAATCAAAGAAAACCCAGTTATTGATATTGATTAGATAAACTTACCAAATCTTTGTTCTAACATGACATGAAAATGTCACATGCTAAACAATAGGAAGTTAAAAAGTACAAAGGGATCAGAATGGAGTTAAGAAATTGGAAAAAAAACAAGAGAAATTAAATTGAAATCAGTCAATGGAAAAGTTTAAAATTTCTGATTAACACTCACCAAGGAAGATAAGACTTAACTGTAGAGTTATGCTCATAGAAACAATGAATTTTGTTGTCTTTTGAATTTTTATGAACCACAAATGCAAGCTTTATGCCTTTGTTACAGCTTTTGTGCAAGCAGTGCCATTCAGTTCCTTAAGAATTATGCCATTATTCAAGTAGAGTTGCTGAACTGGAGCCTATTTCTTCTGACCCTATGATCTCCTGGATTTTCAGTGAAGTTAAGAAAACTACAGTAGTGATACTATACAGAGTGGGATCTAAATAAGGTGACTTTTGTAGAGAGATATTCTCTGTTACTACACCAGATGAAAATGTCAGTGGTACAGTTTCTAACAGCAAATGGCTCACACTGTTTAGACCAGCAGTTTTGCTGAGATTTGTTGCCCATTTTCCAGTCACTCCTTTATCTGATTTTCATCAACATTTGTTCTTGTGAAACATGTCTAGCAATTGTCTGTGATGGGTGACCCTTATCACACTCAAGTGAGCATTCAATGACTTGCTAAATGATTAGTAACACTATCCATGGTGGTTTATGAGATATTTCTGTGAAGCAAGAACTTGAATAAAATGTATAAATTGTTTGTCAAGCATGAACCAGATTTTAAGATCCCTGCAGCTTTGTGCCTTATCTACTAACCATGGTTATCAAGCATATCAGCAAGTTTGAGTACTTTATGTGGGAGGGAGTGTTTGTTTTCTGTTTTCTATGAAGCTTGGACTCTCTTTTGGCATACTGAAGAGTAGACCCAGCTGCATTCCTCATTATGTTTCTTAATCTTGAAATAATTTGTAATAAAGTATGAATGCCATTGTAAGTATCATTTACAGATTGCCTTCCTTCCAGTCAAAGTGAATTACTGAAGAATAGCTTCCCATCTCATTGATATAGTGCCTTCATGATGCTTTATCCTTATAATACATTGATAAAACTCCACAGACATCTTCCATATCCTCTAAAATCTCATTATCCAAGAAAAGCTCTCTTTTTTTTTGTAAATTGTTACCATATCATTTAGCTCTCTGCCATCTAAAAGTGATAAAATAGATCCTGGACATTATGACAGTGCAGTTCATTTCTTTAGTGATCTCAGACCAGACGGACAAATTTTTATGCATTCAGATATATCTCAAAGATTTTAATCTCAGCAATTTAAAAAATCCCCAACATTTTACTAGTTATTTTAGATGGAATTCAAAGGACAAATATAATAACTTTTGCTCATGAGAAAAATACTTAGAATGGACTTAAGCTTTTTTCTACTTTAAACAATGGATAGTGATTCCAAACTTTTCTGAAAAGGACCCAAAATATCGTTGACAAGCTGGAGCTGTTATTCATGAGGCAAGTGGTAAAGTATGTTTTTATCCAGGTACCACTGTCCTTACAAAATGACCCTTTTATTCCTCTCAGTGATGGCATATAGTTTATAGATTTGAGTCAGAAATGAAAAGAGGGAAAAACATCTCCTGAAGCAACTTTTTCTCAGTGAAGTGTAAGTAGGAGTCATTCTTCTTTTGTTTGCTACTTTTTTTTTTTTTTTTTTTCCCCTAAGATCAAGGCAGTAAGACTCATAAAGGAGAGAGATTTCTGAATAGCTGTGAGGAGGATTCCCTCTTAAATAAGGGATGAGATGACAAAAATCATCATTGGCAATTCTGGCTTTGCTGTTTCCCTTGTATGAATTTTGACTGCAAAGTTAAATGTAGAGGATAGCGAGTAGTTTTACTGCTTAGGGGTGAAAGCAAAACCAGACTAGTCAGGTGTGATCTGCACCATGCTCTCCTTAAGTAGTCTAACCCGACTGACACAAGTTTTTTCTTTTTCTACAATTATTCTCATTTGCATTCTGTCTGGTAGGCTGAAATACAACCAAAATTTGAGTCTGTAATCAGATCTATTCAGCCAGATCTTGCCTACCTGTGCATTGCTTGGTTCCATCTCCCTTCTTTGTATGTGCTTTGTTTCTTAAGATCCTTTACAATATACATGTTGAGTAGCACTCAAGCTTGATTTACATGTACAATGCATTTGTGCACAGAGGAGCAATCACAGCAAGTTTATACACAACCCATCATTAATCTGTTCAACGGTGCATTCCTGTGTTAGTGTGGAGACTCATTGACTTTCCAGAATCACACAGGGCAAAATTCATTGCTGTTACAAAGGCTTAGCATGAGCTTTCCCTTCTGTGATATTTTACTAATATTATCCACTTAATATTAGAAACCTGCAGCTCTGAAGCTCAACTCATTAGCATTTGTAAAATATATCAAAAACTTAAAGTGAAATATGCTATCTGCAGAAAAAAAATAAATATACAAAAATCATGCTACCAAGTGAATTGTCCTTTTTCATTATCAATGTTGCTTCTTCTGTTCTTGTATGTTTGCCATTCTCAAATTTTCTGAATGTTTTCTGTTCTATGATGTTTCACATTTTGTTATCTAATTTTTTAGACTCAGGCTCATAACTTTTCCCTTGAGACCTCAAAGAAAACTAAACAGAAGTGAGTACTGGCTGTAGGTCTCAGCTCTCAGCAGCTTTTGAGAGTAGTAGCATCAGTTTTGCTTGGCAACTATTCTATCATTCCCCCCCTTGGAATAGCCCTTACAAAACATCCTCCCCCTATTGTATGGTTCTGCAATTTCTGAGTAAAACTGGGAAGCTTTTATGCTGGTTAATATCTTCCAGGTTGATTTGCATAGTCAGAACAGTGGAATTACCTGTGAAACAATACTACTTATTACTCATTATACATTAAATTCACATAATCTAATCTTTCTTATTTTGCTTTCTTTTTTTAGACACTTGTAGAAATTTCAACTAAAGTCAAGCTGCTAGTGATCTTTCAGACATATAAATTTCCTGCAATATCTTTCACCTTTCCCTAAGGTGACTTGTTTTCATAGACAAAAAGATATTATAATCTAGTGAAACTTGGGGAACAATGGTGGTTTTCTTTCTTTCTTCTGAGGGATACTTAACTGAGAGAAAACTTTAGAGTTTCAAGATCATATTTTCTTGCTCTTAGACAGCACTCTTGCCCTAAGATTTGCTATCCAATTTTCATAAATTTCAATTTATTATTTAAAATTGTGCTTATTGTCTATTTTAGTATATTTAAATGCAGCTTTTTTTATAATGTAATCAAGTTTTTTACCATATTATTAAAATTAATTATAAATTGTAGTTCAGCCACAGCAGTGTCAATGTTTAGCAGATTTTTGCTGATCTGTTTAAACAATGAAAATATTCTTGCCATGAATGAAGTAAGTGAAGAACTAGCCATAAAAAATTCCATGAGTTTTAAGAGATTGACAAAATGAGTATTTGAGGATGGAATTTCAAACTGTTTCTTAATAAAAGACTTCTGAAGCTGCATACATAAATTATCACCCTGCTCAGAATGCAGACAATTCTTATCCAGCCTTTTGTCAAGCTTTAGCCTTTCTCTAATACTTATCTTTCACTGAAAAGTGCAAAAGAGAGATAAAATGGCAAAATCAGTTTAAAATAATTTTGCTTTCTCAAATCCCAATAAATAGTCAGGCGTTTTCGAAGAGACGTATTACTGAATGCAAATGTGTCTGTATTTTTTTAAGCTTTATCATGACGTGTTTCTTAAAAGAAATATTATTTATGACTCAAGATTTTGTCACCTTTCCTCTGTTGCAATTTATCCTTTAATAAAATGAATTAGGTCAGAATGTTCAAAACCAGAGAGCCTGGTTGTTGCTTGTATAGACGCTGAATCACATGATGACACAAAAACTTTCATCACTTTGGGAAAGAAATTCAGCCACTGAAAGTTTCTGACTTCTCCATCTTCATCATCTGTTAAGAACTTTAAAATTGCAAGTCTGCAATTCTCATTAACAGTCACTTCACCTAACCCCTGCCATCCAGAATTTAAGTCTATGAACTTCAGCAATAATTGTAAATTAGTTTTCTAGGCTCCTTGTATTATAAATGGAGACATATATGAACCTTCTTGAGGGGGTCAGATCCCTCTCAGGAATGTCCATTTGTCTTGGTTCATTTGTAGCAAAGAGGTGCTCTATACAAGCAGCTAATTTAGGCTCTCCAGGATGTTCTCCTTTGTATACCACAGCCTTAATCTGGGTTGCAAATCCTGGGACAGGCCACGGTTTAAGCAACAAACTCTCAGGTGCCACTGTAATTTCAGATGCAGTTTTTGGAATTTTAACTTTGACAATATTTCTCAGACTGAAATGTAACCTGAAGAAAAAACATTCACGAAAAGTAACATTTCTCAGATTTATGTAATTTGGATTTAGCATTCCCTTTCACCATGTGATGAAGGAATGCTATAAGGGACATAAACTGAAGAGAAACTGATCACGTCATGGGACAGATAGGAAACAGGTAGTTAGTCGCCTAATAGGCTTTAGCGTTAAATACTTTGTCCTCCATATGTATCAAGGAGGGAACCTTGGATAATAGTGTTCAATAACTTTCCCTATAACTGACTTTTTCTTCTTTTTATTTATTTTATTTTTTATCAATCAGATTTGGCATATATTCTCAGAAATAATTCCTGGGCATTTTCCTGACATTATTTTCCAGCTCAAAGGTCATAATCTTAAAACAAAATATATCTATTACACAGAGGGAAAAAAATATTACCTATCACTATAAACCAATTTACTCTAAACTGAAATATCTTATTTAAAAATGGACCTCAAAATAGAGATCTTTAATTTTCATCAAAAAGAATCTAATATACATAATTTTCTTCTGATTTCTGTGTTTCACTAGGCATAAATTGTTTTAGTTCCTGTTATGTCCCTATAGGACTGTTTCTTGTACGCTCTGGATCTCACCCACTATTTGGCCTGAATAGCGAGTCTTGGAAATGACACAAAGTCTCAAAATGAGGTATAAACTCAACAATAAATCTGATCACTGGGAGAGAAAAGGAAATAGAATTATAGAATCATTAAGGTTGTAAAAGACCAACTGTCAAGTCCAACTGTCAATCCAACACTACCATGACCACAAAATGATGTCCTGAAGTGCCACATCTACGTGATTTTTGAACACCTCCAGGGATTGTGCCTCCACCATCTCCCTGGGCAGTCTGTTCCAATGTTTTACAATTTTTATGATTAAGAAGTTTTTCTCGATATCCAATCTAAACCTCCTCCGGTGCAACTTAAGCCCATTTCCTCTCATCCTATTGCTAGTTACTTGAGAGAAGAAACCAACACCCACCTCACTACAACTTTCTTTCATGTAGTTTCAGAGAGCAATAATGTGTCCCTTGAATCTCCTTTTCTCCAGGCTAAACAATCCCAGTTCCCTCAGCCACTCATAAGACATGTTGTCCAGATCATCCACCAGCTTCATTGCCTGTCTCTGGACCCACTCCAGTACCTCAATGAAATTGAAGTGTCACTCTCCTTTGGCAATGATAATTACTCAGAAATCCTAAAAAATATCCTTAACAACCTTTTAAGACTTCATGTGATGGTTTTGTCTGGGATAGACTTAATTTTCTTCATAGTATCTGATGTGGGTCTGTGTTTAGGATTTGTGCTGAAACCAGTGTTGATGACAGAGTTTTCACACTTTTAGCCTTCTGATTCTCTCCCCCAGCCCAGTGGGAGGGGAGAGAGCAAGTGGCTGTGTGGGGTTTAGCTGCTGGCTGGGGTTTAACCATGACAAAAATGTAGAGCATCTTCAACAACACTAGACGCATTCTTGTGCAACTGAATCTTGCTACAGGTATCTACTTGAGGGTGAGCCATGTCAGTCCTTGTCATTGTTTGACCACATTGACTGTGGGACAGCTTAGACGTTTGATGTATATGTAATACCTATATGTAGGTATCTTTACCTAGAACTGTTAGCCATGTAAACTTTCCACAGAATAAGGGATCCTAACAATCAATTATTGATTGCTAAAGCTGTCCTAATTTACAAATTATCTGCTACAACTGTCCTATAATTTGCATTTCAAACCACCTCGATTGAGGAGTTTAAACATATTCAAACAAGACAATAGCAAAATTAAGTCTTTTAAAGACATTGGTTTCAGGGACTGGAATCACGAGAGAAAAACATTCACCTCTGCCAAGACAATGGTCCAGCTGAGCATGCCCAGAAGCATAGTTGTACTTAATGATTTGGAGTTTCTTCACAAAACCTGAACTACTTCTAATGTCCAAGCATCAATGAAATATTTTTTTTTTTGTTAGGCAAACTTCTGCCCATTTTAATATTTTTTTTTAAATTATTATTATTATTACTTTTCTAGTTTAGACTGTATCCTGCCTTTGCAATCATCTGCTGCAAGATGGAAATACGATCTTTTCCTGTAGTTCATCACAAAAGAGTTAAATTGTAGATGTATCCAATTCTAATTTTATTAATACTGGCTTAATTGCCATATACTTTCCTAAGAATGTCAGGAGGCTATCTTACTTGAAGGGAAAAAAGTGATTGATTTTTAATTTTAAAAGACAAAACCCAAATTTGTCTAGAGAAGAGTAATTAAATACAGATTTTGCCTAGTTTCAGAGTCTGGTTCTTTAAATATAGAGTTAGAAAATTATCCAAGAAGCATTACTAGCTTATAGCACAATGAGAATTTAATTATCTGTTCCAAACACAAACACATCTATCACTACACAGAAGGAAAAAAATACATAAAGATACTGTGTGAATCCTTGTCTCTCAGAAATCAATAGTTTTGCTCCTGACCTCACTAGGGATAGGATTTTCAATGCAGCATTTGTAAACAGTAACAGGAAAACAGACGCTCCTAGTACCCTAGGAATAGCTATAGGTGAAGCACAAATGTATCAGCTTCCTGATAATAATACAGATCTTTATCTTTCCCTTTCAATAACACCCCATCTTCAGTGGGAGTATAAGATCAGAATTAGGTCTTGATATTTTTGAATCCACACACCTTTTGAAGGAAGCTGGCATCACAGCTTGTGCTGGGCAAGTGAAATTCTCTTGGGTAAGGATCTAAAATGAAGGTTTCCATTCATAAGCAAAATGTGAAAAAAAAAAAGGAAAATAGAAGAGAAAGTGAAAATCTGATTTCTGTTTTCTTTTTAAGTTTCTTGAACTTTCCAAACAGCTGTATATGGCAGGTGTTTTGGGTCATGCTTCATTTCATACTAGTAAGTAAGTGAGAAAATGGATTTCTTTTCACCAGTTCTAAGTAGCTGTGGAGACAATTGCTTCAAAAGGCTCTCAGCAATCCTGTGAATCAGGACAATTTTATAGGCTCTATATCATCAGCTTCACATCTTGTCCAGTTCTCTAAAACACTTAAGTTGAGCACATGGTGTCCAAGAAAGGACAATAAAGCACGCAATCTCATCAATGAATCTTTACAGTAAAACACTGTAAAAAGGCATTCTGTATGCTAAGAATATAAAAATGCTTCATAGCATTGCATAAGTGATTGTTCCCCCATATACTGCTCGTGTAGGCACTTCTAAACTTTATTAGATACCCTTTTTATTCTTATGGTAATAAAAAAGCCATTTCATTTAGTCACAGTCTTGAAAGGATTTTGATAATATTTTGGGTTTTAGGCTTGAAATTGACTTTTGCTCACATATGTGGAGTTTAGAAAAGAGTGAGTAAACCCATGTGTCCCAACAAAGAAATCCAAAAGGGAAAGGTCAGATTTAAATAAAGCCATACAACAGTTTTGATCTGGAGAAACCTAGATGATCTAAAGGACTTCTTTCAAATCACTTCTATTTTTCAGCACAGGGACAGTTTATACTTAACTGACATTAAGTTGAAATGCCTCTTCCCTGGAGTTTCAGTCTTCAGTTCTAACACTCTGAATTGAAAGTGATCTAATGTCAGATGTTTGAGTGTTGTCAGCAAAACAAATAATACACTGTACCATGGGGAATGAGTGTGGAGGCAAAAGTGAAAATGTTTCAACATTGTCATCAACTAGTATTTGAAATAAAATATTTATTTCGCATTGCTATGTGTAGCTAATTAGTTTTTTTATTCCACTTAAATATTCATGCAGTAATTCTTCCTTACTTAAAGATATTCCTTTCATAGTATGATATTTTGGGTTGTTTTCTTTCCAAATGGATTTCTTCACAAATACAAATAAACAGAGACATAGGAACAGAGCTTGTGTGGTAGATGAGCAGCAATTATCACATGTAGAAAGCTGCATCCAGAAAACTTTGTTTGGGAACAAGTAAGGTTAAAAATAATCTCAACAGAGCTCAGCTGGAAATGTATTTTCATTACAGTTTTCTGATGCTATTTAAATTACCTTAGAATGCCTGATAATGTATAATGAAGGGTTTTAGATAATTTCTGAGGGTTGTCAACCTTTCAACCATCTCTTTTCACGTCTAACTTCCCTCAGCTATATTATCTTATATTTCACCATTGAAATTCTTGGGAAGCCAGAAGTCAAATAATTTACTCCTTGTTTATTAATTGTGTTGGTAGGATTTTAACAGCAAGAAGCAAAACCTATCATTATTTTTTCCTAAATGGCTTTTTGTTAGACTTTTTTTCTGAAGTATGGCAAGAATTTGTATTCTAATCTCTCAGTCTTTAAATACATTGAAATCCTATTCTTGGACATCCAGGTATATGTTTAATCCTATAAACTGGTCATCTGTGAAAATTAGAAGTATTTGAAGACTATAGTTGCACATATCTCAACTGTATTAATGTAGAAAGTTGTGATTGTCATCTACTGCTGTATCTGTAGAATGTTTTAGCTCTTTGTTTTCTTTATACCTTTCCATCTAACAAGTCTCAAACAAAAGGTTAAATTTGTGAAAAAAAGCCACAAAATTAACAACTTGGAAAAAAAAATAGAATAATGAACTTAAATGTCTTGGTATTTATGTTCTTAATGTAATTCTTTCTTGTTGCCATGGTTCTTTTTTCTCTTGTGGAAAAATGTTAACACTAGAAGATGCCAAATTATTTGGAATGCAGATTTGTTTTGAACAAAAGTAAGTAAAATCCCTAAAACATGGGACCTATAACCTCAAAAATGCCAACACCAGTACATCGAAAGGCCTTTGAAGAACTACATAAGTAAGCTAGTGTAGCATTATTTTGTCCATTCAGAGAACTAACCTGGTGCAAATCTTTTTTTTTATTCTAATGCTCTAACTCTATTCACTGCAGTGTCTGTTTTTTTCTGGATGAAAACTGGCTACATAGCGTAGCTACATTTGAAAATCAAAATATTTCCTGGCCTAGAACAATATATCCTCCAGAGAGTAGCAGAGTTTGAGTGAGATGGAATATGCTTCTCTTGTTGTGTTGGCAGACCTGGTCCTCTGAAGTGCACAGGCCTATGTGAAAAGGATCCTAAGGGGCACATAAACTGAACACCTGCAATGCTCAGAGAGAGATTGCTGCTATCTGTAATATTTTAATTCTATGGCCATTCAAATCAGGGAGTTGCTAACTCTGGCCAAAGTGAGGTCCCTAGGGGTACGTATTTGTTATAGTGTCAATAAGTGCTGAAAGACAGATATATTCAATCAGTGAGAGCACAGATACATTGAGTGAGTCTAATAAGAAAGCAGAGATCTTATACAGATCTGGATGTGATTCAGAAGAAAGTTGAGATTGACAGATTTGTTGGCTAACAGTCAACCATCATATAGTTCTTCATCTGGAAACAGAATGAGGAATCCATTCTGCATGCAAGGTTGCTATGATTTTAGCTGTCAAATACAGGAAGGCTGCCTGCATTCAGAATGAATAATTTAATCTATCATGTTCAGTCCAAAGGATTAGGGACATTTTAGTTGATTTGCAATTGTGTTACATTGACTATTCTAAGCAGTGCTTTGAAAAATTCCAGCTTATATTTTGATAGAAGAGATCACCTTCTCTCTGCTGGACATATTGTTCAACACTCTTTACTGTTGCCAAAAGGATTTGTTCATAAAAGACAACAGCTGGGCATCAATATTTTATTTCTTCCTGCATGCATACTCATAAAATGAGAGGTGCACTGAAGACTGTATCTGCACACATACAGAGAACCACTAGAGGCCATCATATACCTCTCTGTATAAACATAAATACATTTCAATTAAATGCATAAATTTGACATAGAAGAACCTGCTGATGTCCACAAAGACAGAATGTCCATTGCTGGGATCTCAGAAATGGAAAAAACAAGAGGGAAGAGCAGGCTCCAAATGAACATATAATAAGAATTTAAATTTGAGAAAAGAGACACTTGTAAAATAGTGTTTAACGTATTAAAGTTGGAAGCAATGTATATGGCTTTACTTTAACTACAGCTATGACAGGAGAAGAGGCAGTTTACACACACGACAAAAGTGATAAGAGTCCACTGCAGGATTTTCACACACTAACTGCATAGTCACATGCCTGTATGCAACTTGGTATCCATGTAACATTACCAGAATAATTTCTCGCTCAGAAGTAGGAATTAAATAGTATGGCTTTGACCTCCAACTATATTTGATAGCTCACAGCAGGCTCTTAGTTCTTGCATCTATTATAACAAATTCCCTGGCATAATTTGTCACATCTGTTTGTTTCCCAAGAAAAACATATTAAGGTACAATTAAAATGAAAACTTAAATATAAACAAGGAACAGTATTTGTGCTTTCTAATGAATGTATAAATTCTACCATAATGCAATCACACTCTGCCTTTTTGCTTGATCCTATTAAAGCCAACGAGACTGCATTTGTCTTCAGCAGGAAATTTATCCACCCCTTGGCATCAATATTTTCTCATCTGTGGTTATTTTCTTTCTATCTATACCTTGAGGCCATCCTCTATGGACAGAGTTTCCACTATGTCAGTAACAAAAATGATGTAATGATTAAATGGTAAATATTGGTATGTTTACCTGAGCTAGAGCTTCCTTTGGTGATGGTATAATGGTAATTTTCCTTCTCTAATAGAATAGGGTCACGTCAGACCTATGCTTTGGAATCCTCTCTTTGACATCCTTATTTCCTTTTTTTTTTTTTTTTCTTTTTTCCCTGTGATGCTTTTATTCAAATGAAGAAGAATTGTCCCACAACAAGACCAAGATTAGGGAATTTCATCTGCATTTTCTCAGCAGCAGTGTCTGGATTGTGGCACTTAGTCTTTCAGAAGACCTCATGACAATGACTGTTCTTAACTGTCATAGTCAGGTATGACTTGTACAGCAGAAGTTGTTCTTGTTTTAGAAATAAAAAAAATGTTCCTTCATTGCCAGGACAAAGGGGATGAATGAGAAATCTATGTATTTTTTTCTTGATAGGACCAATTTGGGACAAAAATATTTTCTCATAGAAAGAAAAAAAGTTTCTTATCAAACATTTAAATCATATTTATATGAGCTGGCTGAATATGTAGAAGATGGCAATTGATGAACAGAGGTGTTAAATTGAAATAATGCTTAACACTGAGAAGCATGGAGCACCAGTTTGCACAGTTAAACCAGTGCAACTGCACCTTCTCCCATTCAGTGTTAGTTCAAGCCTCTGACTGTCCAGGAGTGTATTAGTCCATCTGCAGTGTACCAGGTGATTACTGTGATGGTCCATTTAATGTGATTTTGACTGAGATGTACTCAGCTATTTAGTGCTATTAGTGCATGTATTGACTTAAACTAGATCTGTTGCTTTGCTTTTTAAAAATAAACAGTAATCCCGGAAGGTATAAACTAGGCTTGGTTCTTTAACTTAGCACAAAGTTCACCCTGAACCCTAACTAACCAACTCTACAAATTGGATACAGATTGTGGAGACCTATATTGGAGAGATTTTGCTTTTAATGCAGCTTCCAGTGATATTGTTATCACTACTCATACAAGTCACTTCTCTGTGTTGGAAAAGGGTACTACTCTCCAACATGAATAAGACTGTCCAAATCTCAAACCAGATCCCATTCATAATTTGCACATTGGCAACATCACCATGCAGCAGCAGTAAAATATTATTAACCTTTTTTTTCCAAAATCCTTCTAAGTCAGATTTTAACATGCCTCATACTCCACAGACAGGCAGAAAAAGTAGTCTCTTGCAGAACAGAGTACTTCTCAGGATCAGTAGTTTGGACTGGGACTGGGATCTTTCAAGTTCATTTGACTCATGTTTCATTAAACCATGACCAGTATATTAACAGTGCATTTGTGAGATTCATTCTCCTTTATGATCATTATGATGAGGTTCAAGGCTTTTCACAGTGACAGGCAATTTTACTACATCCAGCCTTGTCTTCCTGTGTCTATGCTACAATTTCATGCCCATATTAACCCAGTAATTGCTCCAAAGAGGCTTGCAGTTAGCACTGTTTCACAGTTAAATCTTTGAGACACATACCTGCTGAGTACAGGGTCTGATCAGGTTCTTTCAAAGTCTATTTTCAATGCTCCCTTCACTCTACTCCTTTTGAGAAAATCTTACCTGCTCACAAGTACAGGCTGTGAAAACCTAGCCTTACAAGCAACCCTTGCCACTTATGTAAGGAGCAGCTTGCTTATAAATTGCCTTCTGGATATGGTGACACCAGCTTGAAAAGCAACTTCTGCTTGCTCCTGCTTCCTGCTGGAGGTTACCACAGCTCCAATCTGTTTGATTTGCAATTTTCTTTTCCTCATATTAGAAAAAAAAAAAAGTGGGAAAAAAAAGAATGAAGCTGGTAGATTCTTAAATTTAGTATTAAATATGCTGAGCGGCTTTAATTCCTTCCTAGTTACAGAGCTAGCAGACTGGAGAGGGTGGTAAGGTCTGTAAGGGGAAGTGACCAGTAACCAGAAGCTGAGAAGGCCAGTAACCTCTTTAGTCACACATCTAAAATGAGGAAAAGATATGTGAAGTTCTTACTCAGCTTTTTTCAAGGACCTCAGTGCACCCATGTGATGAAAAATATGCTCTCAATCTTTAGTATCACACTCAGTACCTCCATTTGCTGTCAGGTTTAAGCAAAGAAAATTATATCCTTCTGCACCATTGTGGCACAGGAGTTAAACTAATAAAAATTCAGACAAATATCTGTCCTACTCTCCCATAAAGTAACAATGTATTAGGAATCTATTTTGGTAGGCTCCTCTTATCCATTTGTCTTTTGTTTTGCTTAAAGATTTATATTTGTTCACTGGTTCATTGTATTTTTTATTCCTGACTGCTTCAGAAGCAGCACAGAGTTTCTCTTGCTTTTTCCCTTGTTTTACATTTAAAGCTCTTTATCTTTTTTTTTTTTTTTAATTCTTTCATTTAATGTCAATCTGCTTTGATTAAAAGACCTTTATATTTCCCCCTGTGTGATCATTCTGTCCTTGCTCTGTTTTAGTTTGTGGTATCAGGTTTATGTTTTAATTATTCCTCTTTATGGCTCTGTATCCTGGTACTATTTTAATTAGATTGACTTTTCTTACAAGGTTCATAATTTACCCCAGAAGTTAGGGACTGTAGGTGGAAGTGGTATTCATTTTATCTGGTGTAGGCAGCAGGCATATCACCTTTCCAGGCTTTGGAAACCTCAATTCTATCCATTGTATTTGTATGTTACCTAAAAATGCCTGCAGAACAAGCAATGCCAGCATGCACTGAGTTCATCGTCAATGAGAGCTGGCCAATGAAGACCATTAGGCATTTCAACAGGGTCTGAGTGGGCAGCAAGCTCAGGCCACAGCTGATGGGATTTTTAGGTGAAGAGGTCTGAAAGTGGCTGACCAGAGAGTTGCTTTCCTTTGTAGTTACCCCAGCAGCTTGGGAAATTGCTTGGGAAATTGCTTAGGAAATAAAAAGAGCAGCATTTTAAGCCTATATTTAAGCCTATATTCTGCTTTCCATGAAATCCCTCCTATACTTCAGGAGAAGAATTTTTTCCAAGATTTACACCCCATTTCAGCTGCTTTTCTTTACAAAGAGGCACTCTCAGTTTGATTTTTTGGTCACTTATGTTATTTTTTATATTCACAAACAAATCACTTCAAAGGTATCACCAAAACTCCAATTTTTCTAAAGTTGTCATCCCATTAATCTGACTGTGCACCTACTTTTTGGTTGTCTTTTTTAGTTCTTTTCATCTTTTTTATATGAAGCATATTGCCCTTCCATATTCTGAAATGACCCCATAATTAGACATTTCTGTACAAGTTTACTGCAAAAGTTTGAAAATTTCTGGTAATAGTACTAGTAAAGCTGCCTGCTTTCAGTTGTCACTGCAGGCTTATTTAACACTTCTCCTATGTTTCTAGACTGATACTTTGACTCTTTCTGTGCTGCACTATCTGGAGATTTTTTTCTTGGTGAAAGGTTATCTACTCCAACCCTCCTGCAATGCACTGGTAGAGAGAGGTTCCCCTCCCCCTATGCTCTGCCCTGGTGAGATCTCATCTGGAATATCGTGTTCAGTTCTGGGCCTCTCAGTTCAAGAAGGACATGGAACCGCTTGAAAGAGTCCAACACAGAGCCACTAAGATGATTAAGGGAGTAGAACACCTCCCTTATGAGGAAAGGATGAGGGACATGGGTCTCTTTGTCTTGGAGAAGAGGAGACTGAGGGGTGACCTCATTAATGTTTATAAATGTGTAAAGGGCTAGTGTCAGGCTCTTCTCTGGTATGTCCATGGATAGGGCAAGGGGCAACGAGTGCAAGCTGGAGTATAAGAGGTTCCACAGAAACATAAGGAAAAACTTTTTCACTGGGGGGGGTGACAGAGCACTGGAACAGGCTGCCCAGAGTTGTCTCCTTCTCTGGAGACATTTAAAACCCTCCTGGACACGTTACTATATGACCTGCTCTAGGTGGTCCTGCTCTGGCAGGGGGGTTGGACTAGATGATCTTTTGAGATCCCTTCCAACCCTTAACATTCTGTGATTCTGTGATTTTCAACTAGATCAGGTTGCTCAGAGCCCTAACCAACCTGACCTTGAGAATGTTTCCATGGGGCATCTACAACCTCTTTGGACAACTTGTGCCAATGTCTCACCACTCTCACTGTAAAAAATGTCTTCCTTATATCTAGTCTAAATCTACCATTTTTTAGTTTAAAACCATTAGCCCTTGTCTTGGCACAACAGGCTGTGTTAAAAAACTGTCCCCATCTTTCTTATAGGCCCTCTATAAGTACTAAAAGTCCACAGTAAAGCCTAAAGTCTGAAGACTATACAACCACAGATTTCTCAGTCTTTCTTCATAGGAGAGTTGTTCTGTCCCTCCCATCATTTTTATGGCCTTCCTATGGACCCACTACAAGTCATCTGACTCTACTGAGAGTTTGGATCCATTGTTTTTGTAACTAAGCTGCAAGAACCCCTATGCTGCTGTTAATGTTGCTGTTCTCTTTTTAGACTCTTTTTTTTGCCACCATGGACAGACTTATTTTAGGCTTGCCATCTGTTTTTGATTTTTTTTAATCCCATCTGAGTTTAGATTATTAATGATTAATATACCTTTTGATGTGTCCAGTAGATTTGATAATTTCAGTTAAAACTACAGTGCTTAAAAAACCAGATTTGTGCATCTGTGGGAACCTTGATGAATTGTGGGAGAGTCAGAATAACCATACCTGCAACAAGTGACTGTACAGAGTAGCACTGGATTGTTGTCAGGTCTATTACCTAGCAACTGCATGGGTGGATGCACTTTTTTAGAGACAGTGGGTAGAAGTGGGCACCACTGTCAGAAACCAGGCAGGCATATCTAGCAAAAGGAAATAGTTGACCTGTACACTATACTGAAAGGTAAGGGTAGCATGACATAAGACAGAACTGTCAGTAGTTAAAGAATATAATTAAGAAATAATCTTGTATAAAGCATTGAGAAACTTGGAGAAATGGAATGGATAATCAGTTGTTCTGAGCCTTGAAATGGAGAGCATGAAAAAAACTGATAGAGATGCAAGAAAACCTTGGAAACTGTCACAGAAGGAAACTCCTATATCTGAAAGGTATTCTAAGACACAATGGGACAGGAAAATAATGAAATGAAAGGTGAAGAAGCCAGAAAAGGCAGATACAGTGATGAAGGAGATCTAAACACAGAAAGATGAACAAGGACTTTATCTGGATAGGTAAATTCAAAATTGTAAAGCTAGTGCAGAGGAAAAGATAGAACATTAAACAAAGCTTTGGATCTATGAAATGAAGTTGAAGAAAGAAATAAAGCTGAGATATTATATATAAATTATAGAAATTTATTGCACCAGACTTATTCCTGAAATCAATGGAGTTGTGAGGGGCTGAATTCATCTCAGTATGCTTATTTTATAAATAATAAATGATAATAAATGATAATTACAATATTGATCTACCTTTTACATTTAACTGTTTTATTTATATTGTTTTCATTGAATGCCTTCAGAGAGTCCTATGACTTTACATTTTGCATTCTGAAGGCTACTCTGAACTCTGGATATTGAGATAATTTTAAGATAATGCAGGAAAGTATCTCTTCAACATAGATGTCAGAAGCAATATAGGTTCTCTATGGTGCATAACGCTGCTTTAAGGGTTCAGTAACCATGTGGCTGAAGTTTGACTGTACTTCTGGGGTCTTAGTAAGACACATTGTGTTTGGACTTGTAGCTGAGACAATCAAAAGAGTTAGATATGTTCAATGAAGCCATGTGCCATCATGCATGCAAAACTAATGTAACACCAAAATCACTCAAAATCAGAGTGACACCATTTCACACTCCATTTGAACTGCAGTAAAATATCAGAATCAAGGCAATAATAAATCAGTCTTTGTGAGCAAATATGAGGAACATAGGTATTTACTCTATACATTTTCTCACTATCTGAGTAAGAAGATTGTTGGGATATTTTATAGGCATAGAACATATCTCAAGATTACAGCAAACTTCCTTGGGGGCTGGTAGCATAGCTGTTTCTGAGTTGTTGTGCACCTGATATGATAAAATTATATCAGAAAAAGAAAACCAACAAAGAGTAAAGGCAAAGACAAAGACGATTCAGAGTTTTTTGAATCTCTGTTTGTGTTTTTCAAGTCCAGAATTTTGTGTGCAGGTGTTATCAGCTAGGGTCATGATTCCAGTTTTGACTTTGAAAGTATCTTGACCCCTATCTGCTGGTTAACTTTTGCCTCATCATTCGTACTCCTTTAAAGGAATATTTAAATTTGAATCACTGACAGAAATAGATAGCCTTTTGTCTGTGATTTTTAGCATACAAAAGAAATTGTTAGTAGTATAAGCATCAAATAAAAAAAGTAATTGAAAATTATATATATATATAGGTAGGTCTAATGTTAAATTCTTTTTCTGGTGATGAGGTATTCTGTACAGTTACCTCTGGTCCCCTGCTGCAGCCCACAGTCATGGAAACTTTGCTGGATGTATTATGCAGTAAGTTCTGAATCCAAATCTGCTGCATTTATGTAAATGTTTTACAATTGTTATTCAGAAAACAAAGCAGGTAAGCGTACAGATGGTCAAAGCTAATACTTTACAATCTGAGACTAGAGGCCAGTCCTGAGATAATCATACCATCAGTCACAACTCTTTCATGTTATATTAACAGTTTTAGTGATTATAATAGATTGTTACATTAATAGTCTTAATTCTTGATCCTTGCAACTATTTTTAACTATTATATTGTATGAGCTCAGAAGTTTTGTTTCTGGTTTTAATTAGACTGTTCTGTTACTCTTGGTATTGCAGTAATACTCAAATTAATTCAGAGAAGTATTATGAGAGGAATTACTCTGTTCCTGGATGCCCTACATATCCTCTTTATCTCCTAGCTCCAAGGAGAAAACACAGTCTTACAGTCCCTGTTCCAGAGTTAGGAAACCTGGCACATGGAGTGTTGAGAGTGACATCACCAATGACATAGCGAAAGCCTGAGGCAAGCCCAGTACCGAGTACACATCTTCCGACTCTTCGTCTGGTAATTTAACTATCAAATTTAATAACTGATATAATGTAAAAGGGTAAATGGGATGTTTCATTAAAGGATTCCTTTAAATCCAAATTATACTATTAGAGAAAATACTTTTGACATGAGAAACCATATCCCAAACCTTTTGTCTACCATTTGAAAGACATAAAAGCATCATTTGTCATGGCCCTCTGCATCTCAAATGATCAGCTGTGACTTCTGATCCCTTGGAGCAAAATAGCTGGGGGATGAATTGCAGGAGGAAACAAATTTGACTATTTCAAGAGACTGGTATTGCTTTCTGCTATGTTAAAGCTTACATATTATTATAAGGATCAAAGACCCATTAAAAGTCTGGGGAAGGCCCATTAAAAATGTAATGCTGGTCTTCCTAGTTCTGCATTGCTTTACAGATATGTCACATTGAAGTAATCAACTAGCCACTTGCTTCCTGGACTAAAATCCTTTTCTCAGACATGACTATGAATTTTAATTGGTGTTGAGAGGAATGACTCAGCCAGATTGCTTGTCCCAGTAAACAGCCTCTACTGAGACAACATGGGAGAAGTGTCACATTGCACTAGGGAAGTACAGGAACGGAGCATGAAAAGAAAGGAAATTGTCCCACAGTGGTATGTTGCCTTCTGCAAAGAAGCAAAAATATTGAACTGTTGCTACTACGTGTGTTTCTGAAGTGAATGCAAAATCATTATTGTTGTCTTCCAGCAGTGACTAGAGGCTTCATCTGAGATTATTAAACAAACACATAGTGAGATGCTCTGCTCTTCAGAGCTCACAGAGTAGAGACAGAAATATGGTGGTAGGATAAACAAGAATGTAAATAAGTGATGTAGTAAAATATCAAAGCAGAAGTTTGTAGAAACAACACCAGAATGTCCTTGTGATTAAAAGTAAAGCTGTCACTAGCACTTCAAATGCTTCAGGTTTTGTGAATATTCTCATTATCTGTTTTCAAACACATTTCACTTTGGGAGGACATTTTCTTTTCCCTTTCCCTTTCCCTTTCCCTTTCCCTTTCCCTTTCCCTTTCCCTCTCCCTTTCCCTTTCCCTTTCTCCTGTATCCAATTACAGCTTCAAATATTCTTCATAGTGTATCAGGCTAGTATACTATACCTGTCCCAAACATGGGTAAATGTGTCACAAAAAAAAAAGCGATTAGCAGCTAAATCAACTGTTTATAGGTTGCTTATAATAATTATATCAAGCCCTTATGACAAGTTCTCAAACAAAACAGTTTTTACTGCTGCAGTATAAACTGACTTATAAGAAACTTAATATAAGTATATGGCCGTGTAGAAGCTTAGAAATATGCTTTATATGTTCATACATTCTGGACTAAAATTGACAAGGTGATCTAGGCATTTAGATCCCACCTAATGTTCACTACTTAATCTCTACTCTTTAACAGTCAAATGCAAGCATTACGTTCTCAAACGTCTTCTCAGTGACCATGTAGATTTCCTGGTTATGAAAATCCATGTTGCCCCAGGCTGCTTCTTTCTGTCCCTGACTGCTATGAGTGCTGAATCTGCTCAGCAGACAAATTCCTTGCTTTCTCAATGTATTTGTCCTTATGGTACAATTTCCCCTGGGAAATAAAAAGTATTTGTCTGAACACACAGCTTAGACAAGCTCTGCAAGTACTGCAATATAAGGAAATTTCACCATACTCTTCAGTACTGGTGAGCTGTGTACCATTTCTTGTTATATAGAGTACTTGTGTTTCTTACATGTCAAATTTCTAAGTGAATATTAATTTTTATTTCTAAAAATTTTCAGGAGACTAACTTAAATTCACCAACATTTTTCCAAAGCTCAATACAGTTTTCAGCTGGTTTGGAGAAGAGTAAAATCTTATTCCTAGTCATTAAAAAAGAACATAGACTGAGAGAGACTTTCCAGATTGCCAAATTTCAGCTGCTGATATTGCAATCAGCCAAGTCATACAATCTCATGCATAAAATTACTAAAGCAGTTTGGGTTGTCTACTTTCCCCCACAACATCCACAGGAAAGCTATCCAGAACCTTATTTTATCAGTTGCTAAAAGCTAGTTCCAAAACTGGTTTGCACTGGGCCCACTAAAAGATAGACACCTTTTTTTGGATCCATGACTTCTCCCCAAATCCTATCTAATGTCTTTAAAACTGCAGGATGTTGAACTAACAGTTTGTCTCCAGGGTATTTCTGTTTAAAAGAATTTCACTTTTCACCTCTCTACATACTGTCTTGATATGCTTTAATGCCAGAATATCAATGTGTCTGAGAGGACTGGCAAAAGTCATGTTACTAAAACTCCTAACTTAATCTTCACTTCAAACACAAATTTCAAGAAAAATGACAATGTTAATGCTCTGAAGAAAACATTGAAAACAAATAATTGGATAAATAACAAATTTCTCTGAAAACAAGTTACCATGTTGTTTCTTATTTTTACATTAAAATGAGCTTTACCAAATGTGAAAGTGAGATTTTGCAGTACAGGCACCAAAACCTGCTCATTTCTCCTTTTCAGTGAGAGGATTGTGATAGTGCTGATGATAATATATTGCTTAGCATGTCAGAAAATCTCTTTTCTGAATACCTGCTGAGAGATGAATGAATTATTTGCTAGACTTTCAAAACAGAAATGATTTTGCTGTGCTAGCTTAAAATTGTGTTGGTCAAAATAATTCATTGAGGTTATTCTCATGAAGCTGGGCAAAATATAACAAGCTGTATCTGAGCCTGGTATCTGTGATTTACAGCAGCTGTGTGAACTTCTTCCACTATGGGTAAGCAAATGCCCTGGAAGCCATGCTATTCTGCAGAAGCTCTGTTATAAAACAACCAAAGTAAGTGAGAAAGTAAGACCGATTAACATTTTGCCCATATTTATTTTGACTCTGTTTTTCCTGGCAGATAGTAGGACAATGAGCACATGATGGGTACACTTCAAATAATAATTTTAAGTGGTTTACCTATTCAGAGATATTCAACTAATCCCCTCACTTCCTCACAGTAGGCTTATCTCTGTTTACTTCTACAAAGATCATTGCTGCAGTTGTATTTTTTGAGGATTAAAACAAGCCTGACAGGTTAAGCTTTAGTTTTAGTCAAGAAACAGCATGGAGTTTATGGAAAAGGAAAAGAGAGAGATTTGTGTGTGTAGAGTCAGTTTAGAAGATTACCAGATTTCACCCCTTTACCGGCATCCACTTTGAGTGTCCTGCATACAGACAACCACAAGCAGCCCAAAGAAAAGAAATAGAAGAGAAATG
This sequence comes from Todiramphus chloris collaris, assembly GCA_025345505.1. Lineage (NCBI taxonomy): Eukaryota > Metazoa > Chordata > Aves > Coraciiformes > Alcedinidae > Todiramphus > Todiramphus chloris. The sequence goes on along the minus strand of JANVCC010000152.1, from coordinate 368,071 downwards.
TGTATAAAAGGTAAAACATGGTAAGGAAAATGAGAAGTGAAGGGAAAGAAAAGAAAAGAAAAAAGCACTAAATGTGTATGACGTGACCCACACCTGTGGCATTGCATTATAGTGTCTGCCAACAGCCAGAGACCATATCAAAAGATCATGCTTTTGAATGGAAGAAGGAGGGTGGGTTTGGATCTGTGTAGTAAGCTTGAGACCTAATATCTTTAGTTCAGATCATATACATGTTAGATGCAAGTTTCCTGGATGACAACTGCTTAGAACTTCATCAAGGATGATTGGCTTGAGTGGATGTTGAGCAGTCAGTGGTCAGATACCACCAAGTCAGATACCACAGCTGCTTGGGATGTAGAAACAATTTTTTTTTTCTCCATATTTCAGAGAAAAGACCTATGTGCTTATCCCAGGGATTAAAGTACTATAGAAATGCATCCCTCCTGCTAGAGCTGCTCTATTAATACTAGTGAACTTGTGGTGTCTCCAGGTCATGAATTGTTTAATTTGGGCTACCATCCATCCCCAACACATTCAGGAAGATTATTAGTTTTGGTAGACACTGGAGTTCTGCTTCAGAAGAGATAACTGCTCTGCATCTTTTCCCCAAATCACAGTGCAGGTGTGTACTTCAAAACCTAAAATATATCCAACAGCCTGTCTTCTGGAGGTTGGCCAGTTCACCCAGAGCACACTTCAAAATATCAATATAGAAAAGAAAGGCCTGAGTCTGTGTAGTTAGGAGTAAAACCTCAGTGGTTTGGGGTTTTTTTTGTGTGGTTTTTTTTTTTTTTTTTTTAATGATGTTTTTTCCACATAAAGATCATACCACTGGGGCTCTGTCTGCACAGTTTTAGCCCAGTCACACAGCATCTATCAGCTTCCTGAAAGGTACTGAAGCTCTGCAGATGTATGCTTTGATGAGCACCCTAGTGTGCACTGAGATTCTGGTCTCCCTAATTACCCAGCCTGGCACCTGTTTGGAGCATGGTGTGGTTTCTGTCCTGTCCAAATTCCCTCTTGTTGGAGATTAGGGCATGCAGCTTTAGGGGAGAGGGTTTGGTGCACCTGTATATTTTATTCTGACGTGGAGCTGAGCTCACATCCAGGGAACTGGAAAATGTTTCCAAGTAAGGTGATTCAGAGAAATCCTACCTAGTAATGACTATCAACACGAAGCAGGAAACCAAGGAAACCAGGAATATGTCCCGAGTGACATTTGGTGAAGGTAAACTGCCTTTTCCTCTCCACAACGATGCTGCAGTGTTGCTTGATTTCTTTCCATAACAGAGTTTCAGCTTAGCATGACAAAAGAGGTCCAGGCAAGGCAAAAAGAACCTGCAAGAGCATGGCAGTCGGGTTGCGGTTGCATGATGCATTTTTATCAATTAATCTCTATATAGAAAGCAGTTGTTCTGAGTGAGAGAATCATGTGCCACAAAAATCAAATAAATCCAGACTCCAGCAAATGTGAGAAGAAATGAGAGGCAGATGCTTCAAAAAGAAATGGAGAATTTGAGAGCACAGCTCTGGCAAAAGAGCTTTTCATTTGAGGAGAGAAGAATAGAGGGGACTGTGGGGTAGTAAATGAGGAGTTCCCTCTTTCCATGCTGTAGAAATTTAGAAGAGAATATGGTATTTTCTTATATTCATATATATCCTGCACAGTTCTTTCACCCAAGGACTTTGACCCAGAAACCATACACTGACCTCAATATGGCAACTGAAAGAGTTAAAAGTTGAACAGTAAATGTTTACAACAGATGGTGGATTTCTATGGTAGCAGGAGAAAAAGTAAAACTTGCAGATGATAATGTGGGCAGAAAAAAAAATGAATAGAGGATATTGAGATACTGTTCACATTAACTCTGAACTAAACTAAACTAAAATATATGACATTGTACTGTACAGAGAAAGACTGTAGGACCCTGTAGGTTAGGGTCTCAGCTGCTGTAAATTGTTTTTTTTTTCTACTGATGTCAAACTAGATTGAGGTCTTAAAGTCTGCATGTTGTACTGATTTATACCAGCTGAAAATCTGGTCTGACATTTTCTGTGACCGTAAATCATTTCCCTGTAAGCATAGCTTTGAAACCAAACTCTTGAGTTTGTTTGGCCTGCTCATTTGGATCAATTCCCTGGAAGGTGACCACAGTAAACGTAGAGCATTGTTGATGACAATAATTTTTTGATGCCATTGCTTCACAGATGCCAGTATGATTTAAAATAAACTCCAGCTGCAGCAAGCCCTTCTGCTGATTTCCCTAATGAACTGTGAACCTCCAAAGTGTTTCTACTGACCTTGTATGCTTTCAGAAAGGAAAACAGTACCATTTAGAAGTGGAGCTCATTTACTAACTACGTGAGCAGTCTGCCACTTACTGGCAGAGCTCAGACATCTGTCACAGTGAGGGTCAGGTCACATCAACCTCTTCTTGAAGAGAAAGAAGGAGAGAACCTATGGGAATTCAGAAAATAAACCATCTGAAGTGCTGAAAGCATGTGTTATGTCTGTTCTTGGAAATTATGGTTGAATGGTCCATCCAGGCTTTGACATTAGGGATTTCAGTTCTCAAATCCTACTCCCTTTATGAAGTCAAATACTTTAGGAAAGTCTTTGAATAAAGATCTCCTTACTGTGGATACTGAACATTTGTGATAAAATTAACACAAATTTATGGAAATATTACAGAAAACATAGTGATGGTCAATATTTTGTTAGTTGAAATAGAAGGAAACCAATAAAGAAAGCTGCAACAAGCATTTTCCTATACCTCGGTACATCACATCAGTTAGAACAAAAGTGAAGTCTTTGTTCCATGGTATTGTCCTGTTACAGCTGTAAGCTGAATATACCAAACAAGATAAAAACAGAGTGGGAGAAACAAAACATACATCTTCTAATAGAGTTCTGACTTCCCTAATAATTTCTGAGCTGCTTATAAAACCAGTTTCCAATTTATTCAGATATAACAAGGCCATATTAATTTTAAGACACATTGCCTCCCTGGCTTGTACAGTAATGGGAACAACCTATTTTATAAGTAATGTCATCAAGAACAATAGGAATTTTCAAGGACTAGGGTATTCATTAATAGAGATACAGATATCAGACTTTGTTTCTTTTTGTGGTATTCTTTTAATAACAAAATACAGTTCTGTTCCACACTCCCTCTTACTTTTTTTCATATGTGATGGGCATAGGGAAATCATTGGTATGTTCCCTTTTAACCACATTTCTTCAGCTGCTTCTTTTATTTGCTGTCTCCTTTGTCTAAACGTTGGAAGTGAATTTTAGGGACCAAATAAAAAAGAGAATATCCTCACTTTTGCAGTAAGGTACCCACAATGACAAAAGCAATATTCTTAAATGTTGTCACTGACCCATTTTACCTAAAGCAGTTTGACAGTTCCTTTATACTTGCACGTCATAAATGGTGTGTAGTTGGATGCAGAAGCAAAACAGTTTACTGAAACTGAAACTAATCCAAGCATCAGGCAGACCTATTTGTATTACTCTGGCTATGTTCATTGCAGTAGCACAGTCAGTGGTAGACATAGCAGGAAACTGATCTCTAACTAATTCTTATAATATTAACATATCACCAGGAAGAATATCTGCAGTCAGAATCTGCTTTAGCAGCTCAATTTTCCCATGTGTCTGTAGAAGAAATAATCACCCATCAGTATCTGTACCACTATGTATTCAGTAAAATGATCTAAAAAACATGGTTGTATGTCATTTGTTATTACTCTCAGTGGTCTTTCTAAGCACTGTCTGGAAATTGCTTGTAGGAAATCTCTGCAAAGAGGCCTTAACAGAGTTGCTATATTAGGAACTTCGTTTCTCCATCAACAGAAAGAGTTTGTCCAAAAATGAATAGTCTCTACCTGTACCCTGATTGTAATGACACTCAAAGGCAGGTTTATATCCTTCATTTAAAATATTAATTTATTTAAAAATTATTTGCAAAAATTAGGTCACATAAACTTGTAAATGAGTAAGTACAAGAGCAAATGTACAGACAAGGTGTTAAATTAAAGCAATTTCTTTCAAAATGTTTAGCAGAATACACTAAAGTATTGCTTAGTACTGAAAATTCAGATTGATCTGAAATATCTTATAGTATCTTCAGTGTAAATTTGCATGAAACAAAAAACCTCCAGTTTGAGTGTCATGAGCACTAAACTTGGACTAAGTTTTATATCTAATTTTCTGTGGCAAATTATAAAGATTCCTATATAGTGAATGGAGAACAATAGCTGTCTTTGAAAGCCTCCAGACTGAGAACCTGTCTGTTTATCTTAGCACCTAAATGTGAATATTCTGAAATTCATCCTTTGTACTGAGAACAACCAACAGAGTAAATGTGCAGCTTCTATGACTCTGTCACCCAGAGAACTTCTTAACCCAAAGTTTTTCTGGAGTGAAACTCCCAGAAAGAAGCAAGGTTTCCTCCTAATGAAGTGGGGTTAGTTGAAGCAGACCAATGGTGACAGATGACACTTAACAGCTACAAGACATCTCTGAACTTTTAGTCACAAAGATTTAAAAAGAACTGGAAAAAGGAAAAAAGACCTTCAAATCTACAAATACTTATTGCAGTTGTCCTGAAATACAAAGTACTTATCTATAGAGCTGAAAGATTGTGAAAAAAAGTCATACAATGCTTACAAAACTCACATTTATCCTCTTTTTATGAACCTCTTATGAAGCTCTTGTCCTACATGCTGAGTGAGAAGCACTGAAAGTATTATCACAGCATGGTTGTTTAGATGACAATTCAAGTCTGATGCCGAAATAGTTATGCTATCCTCAAAACATGAGATATGACTAGAGGTATCTCACAGATAATGGGGATTCATTTTTATGTGTTTCCCTTAATTTTTGATAGCATTTTCTTCCTACAGGCCTGTATTTTATCCCTTGCTGTTTCTCCAGAAGTCTCTTACTGCTGAAGTCTCTTCAATTTTTAAATCAAATCATTTTTCAAATGTCTATTTTTCCCCTGGATGCTGCAAGAGTCTTCTCAGATTGCAAATACCTTCTAGTTTTGAAAGTGCACAACTGCACTGCTCTTTGTGGTACTAATCATGAACTAACATTAACTACTGCATGGAGAAAAAAAAAAAAAATAATGAAGAGACAAATTTTAGTCAATGCTCTTTCTTAAAAAAAGAACTGAGGAAAAAACCTTCCCACAGTTTTCCAAACAAATATGAACCCGATTCTCCATTCTTCTGTACTTTTTCAGTAGTTTCATGAAAAATTGTTGTTATCAGCTAAACTGGTCTAAGAAACTCAGATTGCCACCTCCTTCAGACAATTTTTCTTACCCCTGTGCAACCTTTTGACACTGCTTAGTTGTGTCAATGCAAGTGATTCAGGACGTATATTGTAAAGAAATGTTCCCACTTAGGAATAAAAATCAAAAACAAGTATCAGTGAAATCTGATTGAATCACAGTCTGAGAGGTGTTGAAGAGCTGCAGGGCTGCAGCTATTGCAGCATTGTTGGCATGCTTCGAATGATCAGTTCAATTCCATATGTACTTTGATGTTAGAATACTATTTTGAACATTTCGTAGTACCAGCAGTGACCCTGGCAATTTGGCTTTTCCAATATATGTCTATTCCAGGAATTAGTTTCTATAAAAAAGAAAAATCTACCATGACAGTCAAATGGTCTCTGCTAGAGAAAATGTTTTGTTCCTTTGAAATATGTTTTACATTTCAGCAAAATTTCAATGGAACATTAAACCTAAGGAGATTCACTTAGACTGCAGAAGCTGTGCTGTCTTTATGCATGACTGTCAAGCAATAAAGCATGTACACGCCCTGTGCATTCTCTTGGTAGGGGGCCCATGGGAACTGCTGCCTTCAGTTCTATCTAATGTTTACACGCTAGGCAGTCTTCTTTCAGATAATGAGGGTGTCTTGTTCCTAATGTTCAGGCATATAGACCAATCTATCACATGGGACTGTTAGTGCTATTTCTATCCCTTTTCTAATTTTGTCATTAGAGTGAGGAAATGAACATGGGACCTCTGCTTTAGACTTTTTGTTTTTTCTCTGTTAAGGGATTATTCATTCACTTCTATCTGTACAGACACAAATTACAAAAGAATGCCAGTGCATTCATTTTGTACCTAGAGTCCCATCATTCACCTGATCTGTATCTGAATTTACAATGTGTTGGTACTTCAATATGCTTTAAGACACAGATTTTTCTTTCATTTGTGTTTCCAAAAGAGTCCAGAAACAATTCTTGTTCCTTTATTCCTAGTGGCATGAAGATTATGATGAATGAAGCCTTTTTACTGCTTTTTAGCCTAAATGGAAAACACACAAGGACATCGATTTCACCTGTAAATAGAGCCTGATTGTAGATTACTCACTATGAAAGGTACTTAACAGCAATGCATGTTTCCTGCAATATTAGATCAGATGAGCATTTGTAACATATTAACGTTTATAGATAGATAATCCCGCAAAGCCACTAAAGGAAGAGTTCTCTGCTAATAATACATGGTGGAAGTCAAGATACATATCTACTCATTTTGAAGTAGGAAAAAGCAAATTTCAGGTTGGATTTCAGCTAGAAAAAGCCTCCTAAAATGGACACAATTTAGAACAGATTCTGTAAGATGACATATGGTCTACAGGGCTGAAGTGTGGACAAGGGGGCCGTAAGTTCCTTAGAGAAGAAGCCCAGGTTCTCTCCTTGGCTAACAAAAAAATATAGCCTGCTAAGAAGTACTTTTTTAAAGATCTTGGGAGAGTTAGGGAGACAAGATTTGAAGGGGGTCGCAATATCCTTTATTAGATCAATCGATAGAGTTTTAAACTCAAATAGACAGGTTTCAGACACACCTCAGGTGTAGTTTAGCTTACTCCATTATCACAGAAATTACTTTTTATTACAGGGGGACAGGTGAAAAGAAGCACGTCTCTAATTTTATCTGAACACATCACCTGGAAGTTGGAAGGACAACTTTTCAAGAATAATCTTCTATGTTATTTTTAACTGGGTGACTGGAATTGCAGATTATTCAAGTTTTAATCCAACATGAGTTTATGCTGCAGTATAGTGACAGTTTTGCTATCTATTTTCCTTTTATAATTCTTAATAATTTCCTAACAATGTCTTTTTGACTATGATGGATATTTTCACTGAGACATCCAAGAGTTTTACCATGAGATAAAGGTAATTTAAAGACCCAGACTGTGTATGTATTATCTTTTTTCTCCATTTGCACTGATTTGTACTTAGTGACATTGAACTTTCTTCATTTGCTGAGTCAATTTTGTGAGATCTTTCTGCAAACCTTTGCAATTACTTTCACTTTTGACTACTGTGATTAATATTTTTGTCATCAGCAAACCTGGTTGATACGGGACGAGTGGTGGACATTGTCTACCTGGACTTCTCCAAGGCTTTTGACATGGTCCCCCACAGCCTCCTCCCAGAGAAACTGACACATTATGACCCAGACAAGTGGGTCTGTGCAGTGGGTGGGGAACTGACTGACAGGTCATATCCAGAGGGTTGTAGTCAATAGTTCTTTCTCAAACTGGAAACCAGTCACAGGTGAGGTCCGTCAGGGATCAATATTGGACCCAATGTCATTTAATATCTTCATAAGTGATCTGGATGTTGGAATCAAGAGCACCCTGATGAAGTTTGCAGATGACACCAAAGTGAGTGGAGAAGTTGACACTCCAGAGGGGAGAGCCACACTCCAGGAAGACCTGGACAGGCTGGTGGAGTGGGCTAGCAGAAACATTATGAAGTTCAATGCAGACAAGTGTAAGGTCTTCCATCTAGGAATACATAACCCAGGAATGCAGCTCACGCAGGGATTCAGCGGGCTGGAGAGCAGCTCTGTGGAGAGGGACCTGGGGGTCTTGGTGGATAATGAGCTCAACATGAGTGAACAGTGTGCTACAGCGGCAAAGAAAGCCAACAGGATACTGGGTTGCATTAACAAACACATCACCAGCAGAGATAAAGAAGTCATTATCCCACTCTATTCAGCACTAGTCAGACCACATCTTGAGTACTGTGTTCAGTTTTTGTCCCTATTATACAAAAAAGATGTGGACAGGCTGAAAAGGGTCCAGAGAAGGGCCACGAAGATGATCAGAAGACTGGAAGACCTGCCATATGAAGAAAGGCTGAGAAAACTGGGTTTGTTCAACCTTGAGAAAAGAAGGCTTAGGGGAGACCTTATTAGCATATACCTGTATATAAAGGTGGCTACTGAGAAGATGGAGACTCCCTTTTTACAAGGAGTCACATGGAAAAGACAAGGGGTAATGGGTACAAGTTATTCCTAGGGAGATTTCAAATGGACTCCAGAAGAAAATTTTTCACCATAAGAACAATTAGATATTGAAATAATGTCCCAAGGGAAGTAGTGGATTCACCTACACTGGACAGTTTTAAGACTCAGCTTGACAGGGTTCTGGGCATTTTCATTCAAGTATATATATGTATATAGTTTACCTTAAAAGGTTGGGCTAGATGATCCTTCAGGTCCCTTCCAACTTGGTATTCTATGATTCTATGAAACTTTTCCACATCACCTTTCCACAGAATATCTCTTTTGATGAACATCACAAGTTCTTGCTCAACTAATCCAGCCACATCAATGGCAAAGTCCTTCCACTGTGAAAATAGTATTCTTTGCCATCTTGTCATAAAACTCACTCTTGATTCAGGAATTTGTCAAAAGCTTTTCCAAATCCAAAACCACTATGCCAATTAGATCACACTTATCTACATGCTTATTGATTCTTTAAAGAACTCTGAAAGTTTTGTAAAGTATGATTTCTCAATACAAGAACCTTATTTTCTCTCTTATTGCTCCATGTATATTTGCGTTTCCACTAAACGTACCAACAGTTTCTATCTATTTACAGACTACAAAAGTCAAATGTACAGACCTTTAATTTATGTTTTCCTGAATAATCATTTTTAAAATCTGTAAGTTTTGTCAAATTCTATTTCTTTATTAATGGTGATTTTAGTAATAAATTATATACCGCAGCTAACAATTTACTACTTGAGTTCCTCCAGAGCTCTTGAATGAATAACATATGTCACTGGAGATATTTTACTCTTCATTTTATTAATTTATTCTAAAATCTCTTCCACTGACACTTCAGTCTGACTGTTTCAATGACTCATTTGTCATAAGAGAAGCTCCCTCTGACTTCCACAGTGTACACTGATACAAAATATTCAGTCAGCTTTTCTTCTGTGACCACAACTTCTCTGTTCTTTTTACATCTCAATCCTCCTCAACAGGACAGGGGGAGAAAATATTTTCAAAAATATTGTGGGTCAAGATAAATACAGAGAGATCACCCACTGATTATCATCATGGGCAAAACATGCTTGACTTTGGGGAAATAAAGTTTATTTATGCAACAGAATAGAACAATGAGAAATAAGAAGACATCTAAAACCACCCTGAATCCACACCCCTCTTTCTTCCTGTGTTCAGCTCCACTGCTGACTCTACTATCTCCTCCCCATGAGCAATGCAGGGGGATTGGGAATGGGGGTTGTGGTGAGTTCATAACAATTCATCTCTGCCACTCCTTCTTCCTTGTGGTCTTCTCCTGCTCCAACATAGGTCCTTCCTATGGGCTGCAGTTCTATAAATTGCTTAATTGGGGGTGCTTTCCACTAGTTGTAGTCCTTCAAAAATAAACTGCTTACATGTGGGTCCTGCATTGGGCCACAAATCCTGCCAGAAAACCTTCTCCAGAACAGACACCTCTCCATGGCATGCACTGCTGCCAGGAGCCTGCTCCAATGTGGGTCCTCCATGGATTGCAGCTTGTTTCAGGGCACATTCCCCTGGTCTGGCATGGGGTCCTCCATGATCTGCAGGTGGATATCTGTTCCACCATGGACGTCCATGAGCTGTAAGGGGACAACCTGCATCAAAACGGTCTTCTTTATGAGCTGCAGGGGAATACCTGCTCCATCACCTGGTACACCTTCTCCTCGTCCTCCTTTTTGACTGACCTTGGTGTCTGCAGAATTGTTTCTCTCACATTTTCTCACTCCTCTCTCATACCTGAAGTGCAGTGTTTTTTACTCATTCTTAAATATACTATCACAGAGGCACTGACAGCACTGCTGATGGACTAGTGGTGGGTCTGTTTTGGACAACACCAGAGACTTCTCACAGAGACTGCCCTTGTAGCCCTTTCGCCACCAAAATCTTGCCATATAAACCAAATAATATGTATATACTGTAATATTAGTTTTACTCATTTAGAAGGACGTTCCCTTTTTTGCTTTTACATTTAAAATGACAAACATTATGTTCTTTTTTATTTTGCTTGTTTGGATACAAATTTTACTTTTAAAGGATACTTTCTTCTTTTAGTGAGGAGTTTTGTATTGACTGTTACCATTCAGGAATGGGTTCTTAGATTTATGATGAGTAGTTCCATGAAAATGAAAGCAGTGATCAGAAAAAGTAAATTGAATGTAAGGAATTAATAAGAAGAGGGTAGAAAAGAAAACAGAAAACATAATCACATCAGTGTAAAAACTGTTATCCCAAAATCTAAAATGGGATGTAATAGAACTGGAAGATGTTCATAGAAAGGCACCAAGAATAATCAATGAATGGCAGTCAAATGAATTAATAAATAGAACAGGACTGTGAAGTCTGAAAAGTGACAATTGAGGGAAGGGAAGGCTTTGACAGAAATCTGTTCAATCATAAGGGAAAAGGAAAAGATAAAAAGAGACATATGGTTCATTTTCTCTTCTAAAGCAAGAATGAGAGTATCATATGCTGTTAGAGGGTGGTAGATTCAAAGAAAAAAACCACAAATAAAAGGAAGTAGTTCTCTACCTAGTATATACAGCACCCTCCTTCACCAGGTCACTTTTCTTTCAGCATTCTTTACTGTACACAAAAAGAATCTGCAAGCACTATATGCAGCATTTAAAAGCACATTGCAATTATTTAATGTCTAGTGCACCCAACAGGGAGCCACAGTTGCCATCCTTATGCCTGTGGGCCTGTGAGAAGCATCAGGAGTCCCTGAATCAGCAGTCAGATAGTGGTAGGGAAGTGTCAGCCACGTTGTATTGTGCCATGGACTGATGCTGCCAGAAAGCATATTCTATGATTTTCCCATATGTCTAAGTAGTTTCATGTCAGTATTTTTCTCTTGAATTCCTGAGTTGCTAATTGTCACCTTCTCACTTCAGTTTGTGTATTTTATTTCCCTTACCTTGTAAGACATTAACTTACATACGCCCTTAAAGTTGAAAATCCGCTTACTCTCTAAAATTGAGCCAAACTGGGGTGTTAAGTTGGAGGCAGCTGCATCTCCATGGGAGAATGTTGCTCAGGATAGTTTGGATGCTAAAAGTTTCATGCATTGAAAAAGCAACACGACTAGTTCATGGACAAAAGTATGCCTTTGAGAATTTAGACAGAAATAACAGAGACCTGATTCTACTATAAGGCTGTTTCTGTTTCACGAAGTTCCTGAGTAATAAATCACTGGGGACTTGAAAGGGTATTCACTGCATGCCTCATCGTTTTTTTCTTCCTTCAAAATCTGCTTGTTGTGATTGATGGAAGTGGGACATGGGGCTTGGCCAAACTTTGGTCTAGCTTAGCATGGCTGTTCTTATGCTCTAAAAGCCTTCTTCATTCTGCCACTTAGCCAGGTGATCTGGTTTTACTGCTTTGAATTTTTTTAAGACCTTTTAGCAAGAGGTTGTACATTTCTTCTGGCATGATGCTTTTATGCAGTGTTGTCCATGTATTTTTGTATTTTTTTCATTTTAGTTACTCCTCCTAATTTTCTTTTACCATATGTTCTTGGGGTTTTTTTTCCACAGAAGTTTCTCTTATAAGCTGATGTGATTTGGGGAGGTGGGAAAACTTTTCAGTCATACTGTGATTTCGAATGAAAAGCTTGAGAAAGCACACTAAAGAGTGTGCTGCTGCGGCTTCAGCTACTGCATTTTGAACCATACATAATCTTCTCTTTGTTATTTCACAAAGCAGTTATTTTGACATCTCACTATTTGACTATCATGAGTCATTGTTACATTTTTCCCACATAATCTGAGGGTTAATTACAGTGTACAACTATTACTGTGTTTTCTTTCCTTGTAGTAGCCTTAATGTTAGCATTTCAGAGTCACTATCATGGACACATTGTAATATAATGTAACCCAAATAATATATTCCTTTAATCTAAGCATGGCATTTTTGTTCACATAAATTGTGATGTGATACAGCTAATGTATTTACTGTAGTTAACTGAAAGATTTCTTTAACTTATGGAACTTCTTGCTAAACAGCCTTATTTATTTTGTTAGTCCTGTATATTATCTTTTTGTTTCTCAACACATGCAAGTGATGCATTTCTCAGTCCAAGTTTTCCTATGCTTATTATGTCCATATACTCACCACAAATGAATCTTTATAGATTTTCAGTATTTAGACTTTATTATGAAAGAAACACATGTATTCCTTTGATCTATTTTTAGGTCCACATTTATGTGGGGAAAGTATTCTTTGATGTTTCCTATCTGAGTTTTATTGAATTCTATCTTTTTATGAGGATGAAGACTTTATTCTTAGAGGATGAATCATCTCACACTGTTTTCTCTTATTCCCTTGTTAGATTGCCCTTAATCTTTATTTAAACAAAACCAAAACCAACAACCTCAACTCCTAAGTTTTAAGTCAAATACCAGTGTGTGTTCCATATTGGACTAGACAGAAATTAAATTATCCTTTTTTTTTAATAGGACGGATATATTTCAAAGGTTTCCAAAACCCATCCCCTCACTTCCTCACATTGTTTCTGCAACCATGTTTTAACACGATTCCTTGACAGCCTGTGTGCTAAAACCTGGCATCCTTCCAGATAATACTATTGTCAAGGCTCCATTTTCACGTCAGCATTGAAAGATCAAATTCTGTGGCCTTTTCTCTCCCCTGCTATGTGATGGGTACTTCACCAACAATGCAAACCACATGGAAACCTTGTGAGGTCCATAGCTTTTGCATACAAAAGGCAGGTTATGGGCTTTTAAAGCTGGCTGTGTTATAATGTTAAAAGCCATCTTACTGTATATATCATGGAGCTTCTAAAGAAAGTTTGCCTCTGAACTTCTCTTTACACTACCATAGGACAGACCTTTAAAGAGTGATTAATTATTTCCTTCCTTTACTTCCTAAGATCATGAAACAAATGGTGGGATTGAGTCAGTTCCCACTCAAATCTCCCTGTCTCACCCCTCTTGCCTTCCCATTTCAGCATGGTATTCAGAAAGTGGGAAACAATCAGAAGGACAGTGAGGGCTAGCCATGGAATAGCCTTCTTCTTGGGTAGCTTAGTCTAGAATGAAGTGAACTTGGCCTCAAATTAAGCTTGAAGTACAGACCGGAGGCAACAGTTGTATAACTGTCATATAGTTTCCATGTTGCAAACCTTACTAATCATGTTGATTTGGTAGTTCACATGACAAAGGGGAGCACTGTTGGCAGAGCAGACCCAAATAACCAAATAGTGGCCAAATTCTCAAAAAAGAACCGAACAAATGTCACTGGAAAGCTCCACCAAAGAAAATCAATTCTACTTTTTAACTGAACATTTTCATTCCACCTTTTATGACTGTCATGCTTCATTATTCTTCATGTTGGTAATAGATTTTATGGTATTGCCTAAGTAATACTGATCTCCCCAAAAAGGTTTCTTATTTCAAAATGTACTGTGCTGTTCTATGAGAGCTGTGATTAGGTGGCTAATGCAAACGCCTTTTATCACAGGTCAGCTGGTATGAATCTCATCATCAGTAATGGAGAGAACTACATTATGACACAGCTGATTGGAAGGAATCATTAGTGTTTATTAGCACAAAGACCATTCATTTCCCAAAGCTTACACTAGATAAATATGCATGTGTATCTAGTAGAAACCATGTCAGTTCAGAAATTTTTAAGTTATTATACTTTTCCTTAGCATTTTTTTAAAAACAAATATAAATTGAGCTTGAGATGAAACACACTTGAGAGATTTAAGGATCTGAAAATCTGTATTTGCCGATACTTTTACTTAAGAAATTATATTTGCATGACAAAATTAATAGTATGAATCCTGTTTACATTTTGTTCTTCATCAGACAGTAATAAAAATTATCCTTAATATAAACAACAACAACATGTGTATCTGTAACATGGCTCAAAAATTTAAATTCTGACCCACAGGAACATGTATTTTATTTCTAAAACTCAAGTTTTAAATTGTTTGAAAGACACTAATGTGTCAAAATACGTTTTCATCCTGAATTGAAATCAATGAATAATACCCAATTTTCCTGTGAACAAGTTTCCCTGTTAACTAGAAAATCTTGTTCTATACACATTATTAAAAAAGTAAATTAGATCAAAAAGTATATGTTCCAGTTTTATCTCTTCCATTGGTTAGTTTTTTTAGGTAATTACTTTAAGTAAGTACTTAATATATTTTTCAGGACTGATGAGCAGATTTTAAAATCATGGAGACCAAAGTGAAGAGAAAACACTTCCAATAAAGGATATGTGGTCATTTCACACTCTTACAGATTCCATCTTTCACCACATCAAGTTCTATATCAGTCACATTTTCAGGGCTTTTGAGGTGCACCAGAATGCCAGTTTCTGTACTTTCCTATTTAGATAACAAATATCAACATCAGATTTACTCTTAGAGGTTCTTCTTTGGGAGGCAGGGTTTCTTTCAGTAGAGGTAATTGGAAAATAAAATACTTCTGTTTCATTTTGTATATGTCTTTTGTGCACTTGAGAGAATTTTGTGGCAAAACCATTTTGTCCTAGACATTTATGCAGGGAGAAAAAAAAAAGTTATAGCCAACTAATGACTACATACAGGTTAAACTAGTGCAGGATCACTTTATGGAAAATGAAAGGTATAGGTACTTCCAGAAGGTGACTAAACTTGCTTAAGGATGAAAATTATCATAAATACAAATGATCCAGTATGAAGCAAGTGGTATTGAGACTTCCATTAGGAAGAATACCTAACATATGTAAAATGGTCCAAAATATTAATTTACACAATTGTCTCATACTTTCATTATTTTGCTGCAGTATTTCGAGTACTCAGATAAAAAACAGAACAAAGAAAACCAACCAAAACCCAATCAACCAAAAAAACACAGACAACAAAAAAACAACCAACTAAACAAAAAAACCCAAACCCACAAAAAAAAAAACCCACAAAAACCCAACCAAACAAAAAACCCCAAACCAAATCAACTGTATTGACAATTAATGATGCTTATTATGGTATTTATACCAAAGGCAATATCTGAAATTGGAAATTCATTTCACAGGAGACTTTTTTTTAAGGTGCTTGGTCCTTATGCTCATCTCCTTTTCTTTTTCTTTGTATATATGTTTAACATGAGCCAAAATGTCTTTTCATATTTTATAGATTTTATTTTTATTATTATCTACCACATTTTTATATTTAATGGTGTTATTCACTTACATATAATAAGAATGTGGTGGTTTTATGAGTCACCTGGGACATCTGACACATTTAGGGGTTTACTGAGGGTGATGTTAAAATGATATACTTTGTAAAAAAGTTGTACTCTCCTGAAAAGGATTTTGTGTTGCTATCATACTTAGTAGATCTCATGCTATATAGAAGAACTTCTGAAATACACCCTTATAAATAGCATGTTCTTTAGAGAAAGCATGTCTTATGTCATATTTTTGTATTGTGTGTCCTGGCTTGAGCTAGAAAAGAACCATTCTTCTTGATTTTCTGTTTCAGCTAAGTCTCTTCTAAGTGACATTACTTTCTGAGTTAATAGTATATATTTGCAGAACATTTTCTGCCTCTGGTAGTAATAATGCTCAATGCTTAGAGTTACTACCAAGGACTGGTGTGCAGGAAGGCTTTTGCTTATTCCTGTTCTTGTGCAGACTGAGGTCACTGCTAAATATTGTGTACTACACTGGGGGTGCAGAAAGTGAAAGGCTGTGCCTGTGGGGAGAAGCGGCCAGGACAGGTGACCCTAAACTGACCAACAAGGGATTCCAGCCCATATACATCACATTCAGCATAAAGCTGAGGGAACATGAGGGTCAAGCCTCTTCTTCAATGGCCAACATCCAAGGAGGACTCTATACTTTCTTCTGCCTTTGATCCCAATTTATGCATTCCTGAATCCAGTTATTGAGTCTAGCTCCTGAATTCAGTTCCCATTTGCTGCTAAGCCCAGTCGGGAACTTCCCCAGTGCCTGCCTCACAGCATCAGTGGTGATGTTAGATTCGATATTAGTTTTGTATATATTTGTATATATTTAATTGTATTTTTTCATTAAAGCTATTTTAGTTTTCTTTTCCAATCCATATCTCCTTTATTTCCTCTCTCTTCTCCTTGGGGAAGGGAGACAAGTTAATAGAGAGCCTCTGTCATTCATCTAGTGTCCAGCCTAGTCCTAACCCTTGAAATGGTGTTTGTAACAAATTGAACATTCACTACAGTCAAATAATATTTTAAAATCATGTCTCATAAAAAAAGTAATGATGAAGTTTAGCACAAGATCTGCTACAAATACATTAAATCCACAAATAAAACAGGACATAACATTTCTAATTCTATTCCTGTTTTCTTAAACAGATAAAACAAGTTGTCA
Source organism: Todiramphus chloris collaris (assembly GCA_025345505.1). Taxonomy (NCBI): domain Eukaryota; kingdom Metazoa; phylum Chordata; class Aves; order Coraciiformes; family Alcedinidae; genus Todiramphus; species Todiramphus chloris. Next base: position 351,353 of record JANVCC010000152.1, on the reverse strand, counting down.
CTGAGTTTTATGCCATATTATGAAATCAACAGAGGCTGCATAAAGCCAGAGTTTGCAGTGTCTAAACAAGTTGTTATGTGCACTATATGACAAATTTAAGAATTTTCTTTCATGCGTTCAACTCCAAAATAATAAAAACAGGTCTCTGTGAACTGAAGAAAATGAGGCCAAACTTTCCTCAAATAGACCTATAGAGATCTTTTTCTTTATGTCAGTGTGAACTTCTGTGTGCATACAGGGGCAGTACACTTGTGGTCTAACCCCACCCAGCCATCAACAAAGCACCACGCAGCCTCTGGCTCACTCTGAACACCCTCTAGTGGGATGGGGAGGAGAAAATACAACAAAAGTCTCCATGGCTTAAGACAAAGGACAGGGAGGGCTCACTTGCCAACTATGGTCACAGGCAAAAGACAGACTCAACTTGAGGAAATAAAATCAATTTAATTGACAAAACCAACACCAATTTACCAATTGACTCAGAGTAGGATAGTGACAAATACAACCATATCTTAAAAAACCTTCCTCCCACCCCTCCCTTCATCCTAGGTTGAGTTCAGGTCTACTCTCAATTCTCTACCTCCTCCCCTTCAGCAACACAGGGACGCATGGAATGGGGGTGGCACTCACTCCATTCCTCTGATGCTCCTTCCTCCTCAGCAGGACTGTCCTTGCCTGCAGCAATGTTGCATCCCTCTCACAGGAGACAGTCCTCCCTGAGTTTCTTCAACCAGTGTGAGTCTCTTCTGTGTGCATTAGTCCTCCCAGCAATGGATTGCTCCAGTATGGTCTTCCCTCAGAGTCACAGGCATCTTTGGATGTGTCTACCTGCTTGGTCATAGGGAACTCCACAGGCTGCAGGAAGAATTCTACTCCACCATTAACCTCCATGGGCTGCAGAGGGCGTAAGGGACAATTAATTAGTTGTCTCAAACATTGCTCCTGTAGGGGAAAAACATTTATTGTAAAGAGACCGTGTGGGAGTTGTTTACCTCAACATTGTTGACCACAGAGGAACACGGTCAGTCTCCTACCTCAGGAAGTGATGTGAAAGAAGGAAACTTTGCTAAGTGGTGCCTGCCCCTCCAATTCTTCAAACTGCACAGAAGCCTGGGCCCAATTAGTTTACACCTGGTTGTTAGTTTACACCTGCCTCTCTGTTGGAGACCACAAAAGACCCCTTAATGATGATAATTGGCTTGTGCATTTGCCACAGGAGTGGTGTAATGCAGGAGCAAGGCAATATAAAGCATTTCTGGGAAGTAATTCTCTTCTAGAAGAGGAAGGAACATGGACAATAAATGATGGATACGTGGACTGAAAGACAGAAGCTTCTCCCACCAAGAATCTGGCCAACAGGATGCTGTTGGAATATGTGGGTGGTATGCTAATCTATCCTTCCTCCTCCCCTCCTCTCTCTTCCCCTCCCCCCTTTTGCTAAGTTGTAAGAGCACTGATAAAGTGACATTTTCTGCCAAGTGACATCTGACCTTATTTGTGTCTTAATTTCACCCTGGAGTAGTACTTGGAGTCCTCATTCATGTTGGGGACTAGATCAGACTCTAACAAGGGGTCAGCCTCCTGTCTCACCACAAGCTGCAGAAGAATCTTTACTCCTGCACATTTCTTCCCTTTCTTCCCCACTGACCTCAGTGACCACGCAGTTGTCTCTCCCACATTCCACTCTTCTCCAAAACAAAAGAACTATCCCAAAAGGTTTTTCATTTAATAAACACTTTATCACTGAGGTGCTTCCACCATTAGTAATTGGCTCAGCCGTGGCCAGAGGTGGGTCCAACTTGGAGTTTCTCAAGCTTCTTACAGAAACCATGTCAGTAGCCCCCTGCCCTGCTACCAAAACCCCACCAAACACAAATTCCACAGAATGCTGTAGGTTTTTTTTCTTTTTTTTATAAACCTCACTGTGAGGTTCAATGCCTCTCCTTTGTTATCAGTGGATAAAGAACAACACCTAACAGCTTCAAATTTCCTACTAAATATCCTATATCAAAATTAAAATAAAGGCTTATATCCTTCAGTGTTCTCTCAGAAATCAACCTGTCCTTTAAGCTGTATTCATTGAAACTGCATGTATATTCTCTGTAAGTCATTTTATTGAGGTAAAATAATTCTTATGCTAACTGTAGGAAAGATAGAACAGTGAGTCAAAGAGAAATATTGTATTTGAGGATTCAGATAACTTGTATCTGAAAAGATTTCTGTTTGTTGATGTTGCTGTTCCAAATATGCTATTGTTTTTTACAACCCAGTCCCCTAGGGTCCCTTATGTTTTACGTATTAGGGAAGAAATATTCAAGTGAATGCCTGTCTCTTCACTATATCACTCCATGAAATTACATAAATAAATGCAGAATTGAGAGGAAAGCCTTTTTGCCAGCAAAGGAAAAAGGATGACAAAATAAACAGCAATTGAATGAAATTGCTCAGTCTGCATGTGTCAGTTGTTCCTACAACAAAATTTGGACATGACTAAACACAGTGGCTTCATAAAGGCTATATGAGTTTTAGTAATTTAATAATTTGCTCCATTTCTTTTCTGGAATTAATATAAATAAGACTTTGGAGGATCTGACTAAAAGGATCTGACTACCTCACTGTCATCATGAAAGGGAAACTCCAGCAATGCTTAAAGGAATGACTTACATAGCTAATTACTATGTGTCAGGCTGGTGTCCCTTCAAAGCCTGGACTTATTCTGTTACTCTCCAGGTCCAACTGTAGATATGCTAGCATGGATGTTAGAATTTGAGAGCAGCTAAATGAAGCAGTGGCTGTATCTCAGTAAATCAATATCTGAAGGAGAACTAGTTTCAAAACCTGGGTAACAGATAAACAGAAAAGGAAGTGGATTAATGAAAACACAGCAGAAGTGTGGGGATTTATTAGCGAACATCACACAATCCATAAGTAAACTTTTATATCTGGCCTTGGTCAGTGAACTTCTTCCTTTGGTGATACTAGGGTAACCCTGTTCTTTAGTCATGTGTCAATCCCTTTGCCATGAGTGCCCTTGATAGAGTGGGCCAGCATGTGAAACATGTATCCCAAACCCACTGGACTTATTAACTGCACTCAGCTCAACTTTACTGCAACTGACACATACTTTCTCCTGAACTGGAGCTCAGCCATCCTATACTCCTCTTGGTATACAAAGATGCCTTGCAGAGAATGTATTAGTCCACCTAGCATCTGTCCTTAAGATGTCAATCTCTGTTCTGTCTATTTGTTCATAGCTGAGGATCTCTGAGAAGAGGAGATCTGGCAGTGGGCTGCCTGATTCAGTCTGCTGTCCTTCCTAAGCACCCTTCATATGTGAACAAGGAGTAGCACTGGGGTTACACAGAGATCTTAATGCTGTTTTTTTCCCCCCAGTAATGAACTGGGATAGGACCATATCTCCAGCCTACCATAGGTGTCTTCTATGATCTTGAGTAACTTACTCTGACTTTATTTATCTCCTGTGTTTACTCTTGTCCCTTTAATCTATAAAACTTTCAAGGTGTCTTTCCTCTTACTGTGTTGTCCAGTTTCCAGCACAATGGGATTCTGATCTTTGGTGGGACCTCCATATAATATTTGTCTACAGATAATGAAGAATAAGTGCATATTTACCATGAAAGGGTAATGAATGCAGAATAAAGAAGCAGAGGGTGGAATGCAAGTCTTTATTCTTCTTTAGTGCTTGCTATGTATTTTGAGAAGAAACTAAACATCTTTTGTGTGGGACTGGAAAATAACATTTTTATCCTTGATAAACAGCAGTACCGCAATCTGCTGTTTACACAGTGAGGAGGCAGTAGTCCACCCATTTTGTGTCTGGTTACCCATGTCCCTCTAAATTTCCTTACAACAAGTTCTTCTTCCTTGGACTTTTGCTTATATTGTACCTGGTGAGTGAATGAATTTTACTGGTTTTAAGTGGTTTAGTGGTATAAAGGTATAGCTCCTAATAAATAAAACAAAGTATGTGAGGAAAAAGGTCCCTGCACAGAAGTTTCAGATAGCAATTTAAATGTGTAAGAGGATTAATGCCTGCTCTTCTTTTAAATTGTTCATCCAAGCTTATAATTCATATTGACATGTTCCATTTAGGAATGGATTGGGACAATATGGTTTATGATTAATAGTTTATTCAATTTAAGCTAATAATAGATTATATTCATCAATGTGGTTGTGTATGACTTCTTGTGCAACCACGGAAAAATATTTTCCCTTCTGCTTATATATGGTGTCCAATCACCTGTTTTTCCACTTGGTTAAATTACTTACCTTTGAATTGGTCTTTTCACTTAATAGTAGTAAATATTCTATCAATTAAAGTATTCACTTTAGTATATTCTTGTAATAATCAGTTGTCTTTCCATGAAAAGATTTTCTGGTTTTCTTTCACTACACAAGGCAGGAATGATCTGCCTAGGACCCATCACCACACAGTATCATCACTTATGAAAAAGACTATTTCAGAGAAACAGAAGATCAACTGTTGATCTTACTAAAGTGAAGCATATTGTTTGGAGAAAGATAATAGTAATTAAAAGAAGAATTCCTGAAGCATTATATGCTTTTGATAATATGCTATCAACCCAAAATACGTTAATTTATGCAGTATTGTACACAATTGTGGCAACACCACTCATTTCTGCTATTTAAGCATATAATTCAAATCTGAGCAATGCTGATCAATTAATAGTGAAATATGCATAGTATAAATTAATCAAATGAAGGAAGAAAGAAGGTATATATATTTTTTTTCTAATAGAAAAGTATAACATTTGTTAAATTCTAAAATGGTGACTTTCATATTCACTAAATAGTCTAGAAAACTGAAAAAATCCCCCTTGATATTAATAGCATGCACTATATTCATTGCTTACATTAAAATATGTATTTATATTAATGCTTTAGATTGCACTGATCTTCAAAGCTTTTAATTTATCTGTGAAAATGTAGACTTGAGTTTTAAGTATTCTTTGGTTTTCTGAGAGAACTTTTAGAAATCTCACACACAAATACAGTATGTGTTTAGAGTGAAGATTAGACAAGAAGATGAGAAGTGATGGATCCCAGATACTCTGACTCTTGATTGCTTTCCAGTCGGCTATATGATTCTTAATTTTTGGGGGTTTTTTTGAAGTGTTAGATTGAAATGCCACTGTGTTAAGTGATTTATAAACCAAGGTGCATAAAAAATAGATTAATAAAGAAAGGTGTTTCTTTCTTTCCTCAAGCCTCTTAGACTAAAGTAACGTAACGCAAACTAACTTTGTTCTTACGCTAATTCATTGAAACAAAAGATAAAAGAAATCTATGAGTTCTTATTGCTTTATCAATTGGCATGAAACACTTCAGTCTTAGCAATGACAGGTTTTTATTTGTTTGGTAATGGGTAGGCTAGAAATTTGAAACTATGTTTTGAACACTAATATATGCATGTATGTGATTCTATTTAAAGGGGGCTAATTATTGGCAGAATGGGGTTTATACTTCTATTGAATACTTTCTACTTGAAACACTCCTTCACCCATACTATAAAGTGAGTAGCTGCATATTTTAATGTTACCTGAAGATGAATAAGAAGATACAACTGCTTCACAGATCAGTGAAAAAGCTGAAATTAATTTGAAGTGAGGCATATGTTTATGATTTTTTCCTGTGTTTTAAATAATAGCAAAAAAACCCTCTTTAATTTGAAATGTATTTTTTTAGCATCACGAGATTTTCCTCAGATCTCTCTCATATCATGCAGTGGATTTTTTGTTACAGTCAAACTGAGGTAGAAAGACAACATCTGAAAAAATATGAAAGATCATAGTGTCATCATAAATTGCCACTTTGGAGCTCAGAGACATGGATACACATGTGAACACCATGGAAGAAAACTATATAGATAGTTGAATATGTTATACAGGAAAGATAATTATTAAGGTATTTAATTTAAGGATATCAGCCATGAAATGTCAGAAAAAAAAGGCTTTTTATACTATTATTATATTCTTTAGCTTCAGGGAATAGAGTATTTAATCCATGCAGTTTGTACTGTCTCTTCATTTACACCCTTGAAAACACAGTTCCACACACGTCCTTAGTATTTAGAAAAGTAGAAGCAAAATCTTAGATACAGACATTGAAGCATTTGGAGTTTATCAGAAACCAGGTTTTAGTCTTATATATATGTATCATAATTTGTGTTAGTATCGTACTGTGTTGTATGCACAGGACATTAGCTGCGCACACTGTTTTTTTCACATTCAAGAATCAGTCTTGCAAATGTGCTTCAAAATTACTAAGTGCTGGACTCTGAGTGTAATTTTCAGTCTTAAAATAATTTCTGCAAACTGAAAAAATATTAAAACTGTAGTGATGAGACACAATCACCCTCCTTTTGTCCTATCACTTTGGAGTCTTAAGATTCAGATATTGTTCTTATCCACATGGACGACTCTTGGGTCCTTTGTCTGAGGATAACATTTTGTCAGAGTAATGATATGAGCTGCAGGCATTAGGTACAGCAAGTGGTTTTATCTTGTCTACAACAGAAGGGTTATATACCGGAGCTGAATGTAAGACAGATTTAATTAGAAGCTGGGGGGGACTGAAGGCTTGTGACAGGAATAAATCAATGTTTTTGATCATTAGACCTTGTGCAGATTCTGCTGCTGTAATGGAAAACTAGTACATGCTATTTCCTTCAAAACCCTTGACATGACTGTGATATACTTCTCGGGTGAACTGTTACACAGATTTCTTTGACTTTCACTGTCCCCATTTTAATCTTACTTTGGGTTATTACCAAGGTAAGGAAAAAAAAAAAAGAAGATTATTCTTCTAGTTGCTACAGTAACATGTCATATAACTCCCAGGAATGTCCTACCTCTTCCTCAAATTTTTATGACAACACCTAAATGTAAATCCACAAGAAAAGAAAATGATAATCATACTGCTTTTAGATTACAAGACCTGATGTGTGCCACAGACGTGATGGACCATATCCTCAGTTGGAGCTAGACTAATTTATTTCAGGTGAAGGTCTATTCCAATCATTTTCATTTGCCTCAACATAAACCCATGTTGCTTTTAAATGGCAACTTCTGCCATTAACGACAGTGATGACATTGACATTAAGTTCATCTGTGGCTAGGGCTGACACTTTGTCCATCATTTGCCAAGGGTTGTGTGCCACCTTCTATGGGATGTGTGTGTTAGGCTGGGGGGCAGTAAGTTATGGTTTATTTCTCTATATATGTATATCCAAACCATACTGAGCACATGTAAAAAAACTTCCTGTCTTTAATTCTAATGTTAACTATGTAAAATCAGCTGCACTTTGAGAGATAAAGTGGTTGTGTCTCAAACTGTGTAAGTATAAATATGTAGACATGTGCTGAAAACTGCATGTGAAATTCTGTGTCTGTGCCAGTGTGCAGTTCTCTGTGAGTCTGTTATCCCACCTGGCACACACAATAGACAATACAGTTACAGAAACAATTTAACTCCTTATTATCCATGGGTGGAATATTCATGTTGTCTGTTATTTATGGCAAGCATAAAAAACATCAAGCTTTTTTTTCCTTTGTATCCTTACGTGATTCAAGTGTAACACTCATATTCTCAAAGGTCCTTTTCAATAAATACACTTTGGTTTTAAAATCCAATTTATACATGTTGCTTATATGCTTTACTGAATTTATCTCCATCCAGAATTTTTGTGGGTAAATTGAAAGTTGACAGTATCTTTCTTTAAGTACAGGTTTGTCCTAGTGTAATGAGGAGTATGAAAAACTCTAGTCACAATTTTTCAGACCAGTACAGCTAATACAAGTAATATTGTTTTATTACTGACAGATACTGCCTTTTGTGCTCACATTCATGCCTGGTAGGCTAGATGTGAATGAACAAGAAACTACAGAAAGCAGCAAAACAGTAAATCATGAAGGTAGTCAGTGGAAACAGGTTTCCCTTGTGTCTCAACAATGTTCACTCCATGCTTACTGCGGTATTCAACTCTTCTATGGAGCAAACTGTTATGGTTTATCAATAAACAGAGTTTTTCAGGTACATTGCACTCTATCTTTGCTGCCAGTGGGCTTTGGAGTTTGTGCTGGAAATGAAAGCAGCAAAGCACACCCACTACTTCCCAATAAGTATGATTGTGGTTTTATAAATTGCTTAATAGCATCAGGCTGTCTTCTGGATTCATGAGGTAAAGAGTATATGACTATTTTAAAGGAAACACTTTGTAACTGGCATACAGAATTTTTTACGGTTCAGTGGTAGTAGCTTTTAAAGAGAGTTTCAGTTTCATACAGATTTGGAGGAACAGATAAAATTATTCCTTCATAATGTTTGCAAGACCAAAAAAAGAGATGAAACCATCACTACCAATGTATGTAATCCACTAAATTACATGTACATAAGTACATGCAGCTATTAGGAAAACTCTTATTTTGTTGCTATGGACATATTTATAGTAGTTAAAGAATCTGAGGAATTAATTTTGTACATAGATTACAAAAGCTGCTAAAGTACAGCCATTACCTACAACTAATTTTTAGTTGAACTATAACACTACTTTAGATAGAGATGACATAATTCAAAACCTACCCATGTCTCTGGAAAAAATTTAAACTATTAGACCTACCTCTATCACTGGAAGCAATTTGGAAACTATTGGACCTCAGGTATATTAGCTTAAAAATAGATTTATTTTATCTATTTTTTAGTGACATAATTATATTTGCTTAGTTTTGGTGTTTTGCATTTTTGTTTGTTTTACTTCTCTCCAGTTGACTTCTTTAAATGCAATATCTGGTAACTGTAGGTACCTTGTTTTTCTTTTTTTGTCTTTGTGAGAACACCCTCTCACTGACATTCATTTCAATAATGTGTTCATCAAGAAAGAACACAAATTTTTTTGTCTTTGTTCCAGGTCTCTCCCAGACACTCACCTACTTTCTGTTGAGATAATGAAGGTGTCCATAATGGCATCATCTAATGTCACCGAACTGATTGATGCCTTATAAAACCAAAAACACCTATAAGCATGTAAATTGAATTGAAATTTAAGGAGACATGAACTTTAACTACCTTTCTTATCCTGTTGCTGTCCGTTTGAGTTTTCTTGCATTCAGGTCTGGTCTTGTGGTTCTGGGCTACTATGGGACATATAATATAGGGCTTGAGTAATATAATCAGTATGGCACTTTAATGTTTCTGTGAAGTCAAAGAAGTTCTGCTAGATATATACAGACACTGACAAAATCAATAAGCAAAATTTCTAAAAACTTTGATTCAGATAATTTAAATGAAATCTTTAATTCAATAATATGTAACATTTTACAAATTTAGCCCTGAAGGCTTATTGCAGCTTAAAATAAAATATAGCGTAATGTGTATTCACCACAAATCCTTTACAAACTGATATTAAAAGAAAAATGAAGTAAACCATCTGATTCTTGATCCCCAGGGCTAATAAAATCTTAAGGAGCAAAAAAAAGCATGTTGTGGGAGTGCAAGACAGTCACACATTTAAAATAGAAAGGAAATGTAGCTTAGTAATTAGGGTGCCTCAGATAAACTTTATGTTTTCCTTAAATCACATTTTTGTATCTCTTTTATTGTCCAACAACAATTTTATATCATACTAAATCCTCTGACTTTGATAGTGTGATTCCAGGTTACAGCCTCTCTGAAGTCTTGCACTGAACCTTTTGACTATTGATTTAAAGACATGCTGGAGTGCATGAATGGAGCCAATCACTGTGTGCAGGAAGGGGAACAGACATCTGTCTTCCAGTTATCAGCAGTGCTCTCAAATGAAAGAGAAGTAAGCAAATCTGCTCACAAGCTAAGAGCATGACACACATAGTTACTATGGTTCAACAGGAATATTTTACTTTATTAAACTGAGGTATCATCTTCATCAACTGCTTAAGTCCTAATAATCATATTCATTCCTCTTAACTTTCTGGGGTTTTGTTTTTCTTTGGTTTTGGTTTTCTTTGTTTGGTTTCGGTTTTTGTTCTTGAATACCTATACCTCTCTTGTATTTGAAGGTCCCTGAAGTAATACAAAAAACCCATACAGGTCTACTGAAAACGGCACAGTAGCCTGCAGTGAGATCAGGAACATAACTGAAGTACCACCTTTCACTTTATGAACACTGTTCTTCATGTGCCAGCAATGACTTTCAGTTAGACTTAATGTTCTTAGCTTTAGCACAATTAGGTAATTAACTGAAGTTAAAAATGGATAAGAAAGGAAACTTAAAATAGGCTTAGTATTTGCATAGGGAATGCAATCCTAAAAGCATTAGAAGGAACAAGCCTTCAAAAAAATCTACAGCTATCTGTAACTCTAAGGAAATATTCATAGATTCTTTATGTTGTCCTGTTTTTCCTTCTCTAAGTCACTTGATTCAAATGAAATAATTCAACTGACACTGGTATTTCAAAAGGTCATTTCTGCACCTACTAAATCTATGATACCATCTCATTTGACTTTTATACAATCACCTTTATGCTTTTCCTCCTGTTGCCTGTTGGAAGATATCTCTGTAAACAACTGAAAAATGTTTCTTTTATCATTTTCCAAATTCCTCCTTCACTATCTTACTCTACAAGTTCTTTGAAAACGAAACATAGTAAAAACTTAAGTCTCCTGGTATGCCAAGATCAGCCAAGTCTCATTGCTTTCTCTTTGTTCCTTGTCTGACTACATTCATCTTGTTTCAGGTCTTATGTCTAGATTGTGAATTCTCTGAGACAGGGGCTGTCTTTTTTTTGATCCATGTTCAGTGCCGAGTGTTAAAGTAGTGCAAATAAATAACACTAATGATGTACTGCTAAAGTATATCAGGACACTGTACTGCTATACTCAGCTTTTCTGGCTAGTGAGTCAGGAGGTGTAGTCATTATTGTCTGTCACTGTGTGTTGCATCTTAATAGCCATAGAATCTATGACATTTCATAGCAATTCACTAGTTGCAAAGCCTGTTCTGAGTTAAAAATTCTTTAGCTCTTCTTAATGCACTGTGGGGCTAAAAGCAGCTTGTAAACAGCTGTATAAAATGACCAGAGTTGGTAATTATCTTTTTAGCAATGTCAAATTAAAAAAAAAAAAAATCAATTTTTTTTTCTAGGAGAAAAAAAAATCTACATTGAAAGAAAGTTCTGGGGAAAAAAAAGTATTTTGGTCTTTTTCAAAGTAAGTTTAAACATAATTTTGAAATACTCTTTCATTTTAAAATTATGAAATTATAGCTTTTAAAGGGCTTTAGGATGGACTTTTAAATGAGAAAAGTGCAGAGAAAAATGCAGATCACCTTGTCTACATGGACCTTAGAAATAGTGATTATGTTTTCTAACATATTTTTCCCAATTTATTCATCACTAACCTATTTCAATATATCCATATATTTTTATTAATTTTTTTAATAACTGTTCAGAGCTCTTTTCTTCTTCTTCTTCTTTTTTTTGAAGAGGAATAGAAGAGAGAGTTCTATATTTTAAACACTCCAGATAATTGTCTCCCCTTACTTCATTCATTAATAGACCCATTTTCTTCTTAGTGCCTCTTTTTACACTGATATCTCCATAAAAGTCTTTCCTATATCAGAAAGAAATAAGACTGACATAGAAAAGTATCCAGAGATGTGGAAGTAATACAGATGTGACAACTGTTCAGTGATTACAAGAAGGTTAGTTGTCAGTCCCTCACACTATTATTTTGAATCTCTATCTGTCTGAAAACTTCGTGATAAATGGATATTTGCTGAATTTCAGACCTTCTTTGTGGATAATCTTAAAAATAGAACATCTTTATTCTTTGACATTTAACTTTGAAATTGGTTGAATACAGAATTTAAAAAGAAGTTCTCAAAATACCACCATTTATAAAGCCAATACAAGTTTTGTTTTCTGTCTAATTACAGCAATAGATCTCCACAGTATTTTTAAATAGTTTAACAAGAAGCACTTACCAGCATATTTTTACAATTCACATCATGTCCACCATTCTGCAGTCCGCATTGTCAGTAAATTTCTGGTCTGCTCTCTTAGCAAGGTACTTTAAACCATAAGGGATCCTATGCTGTATAGTATCACACAATAGAGAGGGATTTACAGATAGAGGCTTATTACTACAGAAAATGTAAATTTTTTTTTGTGCAGAATTTAAAACTGATGGAGGAAAAGGGGGAGACTGATTTTTTTTTTTTTAACTATTATTGTTTTCAAACAAGGAAATGTTATACATACTAAGCCTCAAGCAAACCTGACTTTTCAGGTGTAGCAGAGGGCTCTCATACTTCCGCGCATGTCAGCTACCATGTGAATGATCTGAAAGGGAAGGAACAACTGAGTACGAATACCTGTTTGGTTGGTGTTTCTAACAAATTCTTATCAGTGTTCTTAGTCTTTGTGAATCAGAGATCAGTTTCCTCAGTTTTGCTTTTGCTAACCTACCATACAAACATTCATTGGTACCAAGCTTAGACATTTCTCATCTCTCTGCTGTCTCAGTAGAGATATCACTTACCTACCACCTTGGGTTTACAATGTCTCCTTGACAAACTGCCTGAAAGTTGTACAGTGTGATATTGAGCCTAAAATAACCTTGTGAACCTAGCTCAAGGTTTGCTACTTTTAACTATGATGAATCCTGAGAATGCCAGTGGATCTGAGACTCTTTCTTTGTTGTCTGTCAGATGTGAAATGCACTCTTGCAATAAGAGGCTTTAAGAGCACTCTTGAAGCTCAGTAGAGGAGCACTCTGCAAACCTTTGAGAATTTTGTCTTGTTTGTGAGGTGTCACTGGTTGACGATGGATGAGCCTTAAAAAGTCTTGACCCATTCTTGGGATACCTACTGTTTGGCAGCTCTCCTCAAATCAGTCTTAATAATAGGCAAACATTAAAGTGAAAGTGATTTTGCTTACTGTAATACAAATGTTATGAAGTCAATTCCTCTGCTTGGAAAAATACTAATAAATAAAAAGATAACACATTTTAATGTAAGTTGTTCTGGTTTAGCTTAAAGACTATTTTCACATTCAAGTTGGACTGAAGGCCTGGGTAATTCTTCCGGTGATTTCCACAGATATCACATGTATTCATCATCATAGAATCATAAAATGGTTTGAGTTGGAAAGGACTTTAAAGAACACCTAGTTCTAAGCCCCCTGCCATGGGCAGGGACACCTTCCACTAGACCAGGTTGCTCAAAGTAGCATCTCGTCTTGAACACTTCCAGGGAGGGGGTATCCACAACTTCTCTGGACAACCTGTTCCAGTTCCTCACCACCTTCATGGTGAAGAACTTCTTCCTAATACATTATCTAACTCTACCTTCTTTCAGTTTAAAGACATTACTATTTTTTCTATCATTACACATCTTTGTAAAAAATCCCCTCAACCCTTTCTTCTAGTCTCCTTTTAGGAACCGGAAGGCTGCCAGAGCTTTCTCTTCTCCAGTCTGAACAACCCCAACTCTTTTACTCTGTCTTTATAGGGGAGATGCTCCAGTCCTCTGACATTTTTGTGGTCCTCTGGACTTGCTCCAAAAGGTCTATGTCCTTTTTATGTTGGGGGTCCCCCGAGAGCTGAAAGCAATACTACTGGTGGGTTCTCATGAGAACAGAATAGAGGAGGAGAATCACCTCCCTCGACTTGCTGGACATGTTTCTTTTGATGCATCTCAGGAAACAGTTGTCTTTCTGAGTTGCAAGCACATGTTACCAGGTAACATCTGTGACTCTGTCCTTTAGAGTGGACAATCCTTAGGCTTTGCTTTCCTCAAATACGTTCATACCTTGTAGTAAAGCTGCCAATCTTTTTCAAATAAAAGTAGATTCACCTTTACCCACTTCCTATAAACCCTCGATCCTTATAACTGAGTCCATCAGGGCATCTCTTCTGTGTTAGCAGAATCCTGTCTGACACTGGATTTATCTTCATTAGAAAAAGATTTTCTTGGCTGTTTCTGTGGGATCTGCCTGCTGGGCAGACTCAGCTACACGGAATGTGTAAATGACAACAAGCAGATCTGACCTACAATGAGAGCAGAAAATGCTACTTGTCCTGAATGTAAAAAGATCACTTACTACCATAAAAGAAATTCATCCTACTGAGTGATTTGAACTTTGTTAATTTCTGAATTAAGTTCATAGTGTATGGTAGAGTATGCAATAACAAACATACCTTGTACAAACATATAGTGAAGACAATGTACAATACATATGGAGAAAGTGTAATGAAACCAAAAATGAAGAGTCACTCTAGATTTCAGTCCAGATACCACTGGCCATTTAAAAATCAGATGTGTATCTCAAGTTCATTACCTATATTTACTCAAGGAGAAGAGTGAGCTATTTCCAAAATTATTTTCATTAAATCCTTATGGACAGAGTGGCTCTCCACTTGGCAGAGCCATTAGTTAAGTAAAGTTGATCCCAGATATCTGCTTCTGTAAAACTGCTGATTCTTCAGCAGATAAGTACTGGTGTGGTGAATACCATTCTCAGTATCCAGACCGTAACCCTTGTTAAGGAGAAATATCTGACAAATATAGATGTAACCATGATAAAGAAATATTTTAACTATAACAAATGACTCCTCTCCCAAAATTGTTATCTTGTTCGACACATTCTGCCTGTTTACAAATCATATAATGGATATAAATTTTAATATAACATTAATTTTATAATTTGTTAAAAGAGCAAAGCTTGGAATGAAAATGTTATGTATTATTTGAATAATATATATTATTATTATGTATTAGAAAGAGGAAAGAGGAAGCATTGACTGTAAAATTTTTAGAAGTAAATAATATGAAACTATAGATATACAAGTTAGTATTTTGGAACATGAAATGTTCCAAATGAACATGGTCTTTGTCAATGATCAGCTGATCTTGTGGGCTCCAACAAGGTGTTGTAAAAGATGATGCACATTTCTTTTGTTCTTTTCTTTCTTTTGATGAATCATGATATTGTCAAATAATTTTGTCTTGGCTTTGCTGTGTGCTAAGCATTCCTCTATTTATATTTTCTGTCTTGTTGCTGTCATAAATTAGCTTGGTGTTAACTCTATTATAGACCTTATATACTTATTGATGAACCCTAACAAGACAAATAAACCTGATTTCATGGTCAGGCCCAGACGATTATGTTCAGTGGCACTAAGTCCAGTTGGAGGCAAGTCAGTCATTACTAGTATGTGCCAGGGGATGATCCTGCGGCTTATACTGGTCAACATCTTAAGTAATGGCCTGGATAATGATATGAACTGCACCTTCAGCATGTCTGCAGATGATACAAAAGGGGGAGTGGTTGATAAACTAGATGCATCATCATACAGAGGGAGCTTGAAAATATCTACCCTCACTTGAGGCATTAGATAAAGCCTTTTCTTGAATATAGAATAGACAAACAAAGGGCTTTAGATGACCTGGCTTAGAATTCAACACCTTTCATACACCATTGTGTCATCTAATGTATTTCTAATAAAAGGGAATACTATGTGAGGCTTTCTTAAAAAAATAGAACAAGGTTAATAGGACAAATCCAGTGATGAGAAGTCAATATATAAGCCAAGATAAAAGGGAGAGATAATAGTAGTAAACATCTTGTGGAAAATGGAGGGTTTGGTGATTAAAGGTCAGAGTATACACACAGCAGGCACATACTATAGAGGTATAGAGGGTAAAAAAACCTAATTACTTGCATGGATTAAGAGGCCAAGTGCAAAACCATAATAGTAATGTTGACTGCATGAAAAAGGATTAAACCAGAAAGGTAGTCATGCTGTTGATTCAAGTACTTTTAAATACATGTGTCTGAAACAAATTTGGCACATATAGGAAGTTGCTGGGCAAACTAAAAAAACATTTTAATGGATAAGATGTTGAGTCAGAATCTTGACCTGTATAAACCTTAACAAAGGAAGACAAAACAGGGATGTAGGGCTTCTCCAGATGAGGATGTTTTATACCCTGTGCCTTCATTTATAAAAAAACCACAGAAATATTAGAGATCTGATAAAATATTTGGATCTTTTATTTGTTGTAAGGCACAAGATTGACTGAAGGTTTGAAACATCTATTTAGTTCCTATTGTATTCAACTACAGTGATAAGTAATTTTACATGTGCATTTTTTCTCTGCTGTAGCAAGATGTGGCAGAGGCATACGATTATTTATAAAGAGTTGCATCAAGGCAGAACATTAACAGGTGTTAACGTTGACAGGTGTACAAAACCAGTGCTATTAAGTATGGCAAAAAGCCTGGACATGGCATTCACAGATGCATCCAGGAAAGTAAATATCTTTACCCTTCTTATATGTGTCATTATTCTTTTCAAATGTAAGAATATAGTAATTGTGGTGTTGAGAAGAAAAAGAAAGAAAGAAAGAAAGAAAGAAAGAAAGAAAGAAAGAAAGAAAGAAAGAAAGAAAGAAAGAAA